>CM017444.1:42968635-43019496 GCA_007726485.1 Eragrostis curvula
CTAATTTATATTTCTTGAATGATGCATCATACCACGGATATGGCCAATTCATCCCTACATCAAACTTTGCCAATAAATTTTTGTAATGCTTTATGATTAACAAATTGTATTGTATTATATTGTTTCTCAGGTACCTTATCGTTATTGATGATGTGTGGACAGTGAAAGAATGGGACACTATTAAGTGTTTTCTTGTAGGGAATAACCTTGGCAGTAGAGTCATAATAACTACACGCAACGACGATGTTGCCCAGGCATGGGCCGCATGGCATCCTTGTTTTGACGGACATGTCTACAGGATCAGAGCTCTCAATGATTTTGACTCAAGGAGATTATTTCACAAAAGAATTTTTGGCTCTGAAGATGCATGTCCTATGCAACTAAAGGCTGTTTCTGATGAAATTGTGAAGAAATGTGGAGGACTGCCATTAGCTGTACTTAGTGTTGCCAGCATTCTGGGAGGCCATGAAAACTCAATAGAAATTTGGGAGAATTTTCGTTTCCACTTAGAGAGAAACCCAGGCTTTGACTTGATGAGACATGTCCTTAGTCTCGGCTACAATGATTTATCTATGGATCTTAAGACCTGTATGCTCTATCTTGGTATATTTCCTGAAGATTCTAGGATAACTAAAGATGACCTGGTGAAAAGATGGGTAGCTGAAGGTTTTGTCACTGGAACGCATGACTATGATCTGGAGCAGATTGCAGAAAGTTACTTCAATGTGCTCATCAATAGAAACATGATCGAAGTAGCTGATATAGATGACTGTGGGCATGTGCTTTCATGTCGAGTGCATGACGTAATGCTTGATTATATCATACTGAAGTCCACAGAAGAAAACTTTGTCACTGTAATTAAAGATCTGCACAGCACGAAACACAGTTTCAAAGTTCGTCGGCTGTCCCTCCAAGCGAGCAATGCACAGTGCAGCAGGCATGTACTTGGAGACATGGCTCATGCGAGGTCACTGAACTTTTGGGGCCCTGCGCAGTGTATGCCTTCTCTCGCCAGGTTTCAACTCTTGCGAGTTGTACATCTGGATGTTAATGACTCCGAGCATGAACAGTGTGATCTCTCTTCCCTATGTAAATTCTTCCAGCTGAGATACTTGAGGATCAGAGGCATTGGTTGCACAAAACTGCGACGACAGTTGTGCAAATTACAGCATTTGAACACATTGGAGACAGTAGACCGTTTGACCAAGGTTGCTCATTTCATACCAGTAAAGGCGGCCTACAGAGGAGACAGGTATGCGCAGCTCTATGTAGATAACATCCTTAAGCTACATGGAGTTCCGAGCAGGATAGTATCCGACAGAGGCTCACAGTTTACTTCAAAATTTTGGAAGAGCTTACATGGTTTGCTAAAAACCAAGTTGGATTATAGCTCAGCCTATCATCCTCAAACCGATGGACAGACAGAAAGAGTAAACCAAATTCTGGAGGATATGTTGAGAGCATGCGTCCTAGTCTATGGAAAGGACTGGGAAAAGAGTTTGGCCTTCGCAGAGTTTTCCTACAACAATAGCTACCAAACAAGCCTGCAAATGTCACCATTTGAGGCATTGTATGGTAGGAAATGCAGAACACCACTAATGTGGTCAGAAGTAGGAGAAAGATCGCTTTTCGGACCTGCCATCATCAGGGATGCCGAAGAGAAGGTGGCACTGGTCAGAGAAAATCTGAAAGCAGCCCAGAGCAGGCAGAAGAGCTACGCAGACACAAGGCGTAGAGAGTTGAGCTTCGAAAAAGGAGACTATGTATATCTCAAAGTATCGCCAATTCGAGGTACACGAAGGTTTCAGATTAGGGGCAAGTTAGCCCCGAGGTATATCGGACCATTCAAGATACTTGAGAGGATCGGAAAAGTGGCATACCGTCTTGAACTCCCTGAGGAGATGTCCGACGTACACAACGTCTTTCATGTGTCACAATTAAAGAAATGTATGAGGGTCCCAGAAGAAATAGTACCCCCTGAAGTAATGGACCTTCAGCCCGATCTCCGATATCAAGAAAGACCTATAAAGATATTGGATGTTGGTACTCGGCTAACAAGAAGAAATGCCATAAAATTTTGCCGAGTGCAATGGAGCAATCACACTGAGGCAGAGGCCACATGGGAACGAGAAGATGACCTCAGGAGAGAGTTTCCCTATCTGTTCGAGAGCGAATCGGAATCTCGAGGACGAGATTCTGTTTAAGTGGGGTAGGTCTGTAGCACCCGTAATTTTTGGCCATGTCGATAAATCCTAAAATATGGATTTTCAAAAAATTTCAAACTTAAAATAATTGATTAGACTCAAATAGGGCCCAATTAAAATTTTCCCGAATTAAAACCCTGCATGAAACACTCATGTGCATTTTTGCCTTTTTATTGCCTTCATTTAATTGTTTGAGTTTGTGTTGAAAATCAAATTTCAAATTTGAATTCAAATTCCTTTGAATTCTTTCCAAATTCCAAATCCAGAAAAGAATAAACCAATTCTCATTCTAACTGGGCCGCCCTCTTCCTTTTCCCTGCGCGCGGCCCAACTTCCCCTCTCCTCCATTCTCCCCCGCGCCCGGCCTCTGGGCCGCGTCGTCCGCGCGCGCGCCACGGCCCAGCTGGCGTCCGGCCCGTCCGCCCGCCGCGAGTCGCTGACGAGCGGGCCCGGGGCCTTCGTCAACCTTGCGCCGCCGCCGCCGCCCGACCGGCCGGCGCGAAGCACGGCAGCTGTCGCCGCTCCCTTTTCCCCTCCCGCCATTTGGCAAAGTGTCGAGCTCGCTCTCCCGCTTCCCGTCCGGGCCCCTCTTTCCTTTCCGCGACAATATCATGAACCTAACCCTAGCTTCTTAAATCCGGCGAGCCGCGCCGCCCGACCGAGCTCGCGTCGGAGCGCCGCACCACGCCGCCGTGTCGCGTCCGGGACCCCCCTTCTCCTCCACGCCGCGTGGCCTTCACCTCATCCCCGTCCCCCACTCCCGCGCCGCGCACACCTCGAGCTCCGGCGAAAATATCCCGACGAACTCGGGATATTTCCCGGCCAGTCACCGCTCCTGCGTGGCTACAAAAGGGCGCCGAGCTCTTCCTTTCTCCCCTCTGTCATTTCGCTCCCTCACTCTCCAGCTCCACACCGCCAAGCCCAATCTCTCCCTCACCTTTCCCCAACTCCGGCGAACTCCGTCCAGCCGCCATCCGCCAATCCCTCTCCTCTCCGAGCTCAAGGTGAGCTTCCGCACCCTTCCCCGTACCTCTAGCACCCCTCCTTCTCCCTCCTCGCGCACTTCAGCCTAGCTCTCACCGTGCGCCACCGCCGCCTCCTTTTCCTCTCCGACGCCGGCCGCCGTGGGGCACTCCCCGACATCGCCGAGCACCCCCACACCTTCACCGCACGAACGCGCACCTTCTCCCCTTCACAAACTCGTGCTCGCGCGCTCGCGCGCGCACCTCACCACACACACCGACGCGCCGCCACCCTCCGGCAGCGTTGCACCGCCGCTCCGGCCATCGTCCACGTCAACGTGTACCCCCACACGGTCCGTCGTCGCGAGCAGTGCACGAGCACCCATTCCGTACCCCTCTCTGACCACCGTAGCGCACGACGGCGAGTTTTCCGGCGAGCCGCGGCGTTTTCCCCCGCCGCCGCCGCGTCGGCGCCGTCGGGACCCCGCGCGGAGTCACTGACTCGCGGGCCCGCGCGGTCAGTCACTCGCTGCGGTCCACGCACCCGGCCCACGGTGCACCCATATCACGGGCGCGGCCCGGTCCACACGCTCATGGGCCGAGTCCACGGCACAGTAGCACCCGGGGCCCCCGGCCCCAGCTGGACCACATGTCAGCCACTGCCACGCAGGGCAAAACGCTGGGTCCACCCGAGAGTGTACACAGAGATAAATTTCGGGCACATTTCCAATATCAGAAAAATTCCCAAAAATATCCAAAAATTCCCAAAATCATTTCTAACCCTTTTCCAACCCTTGTGCACCTCTGGAAAATTAGGGTGGAGATTATACTTAATTAAAGTTAATCCACCCCTAATTTAATCCTTTCTCCTTAATTCAAATATTCATATCTTTGTCTTTTTAACCCCAAATTTAATGGTTCTTGCACCATTATTCATCTAAAATCATCCTCTATCAAACCACACCAGAACCATCTTCCCTTGTGTCTTCTTTTGAAATTTTATTTTATTTTATTTTAATGATTGTTTAATTGTGTGTTAAGCGGTAGATTTAACTTTCTTTTATTTAATCAATAGGTGATCAAGTCTTCGAGGAGGAGCACGAGGACCCCGACTACGAAGAAGGTTTAGAGGAGGAGGATTTTGGTGAAGGCAAGTACTAACCACCTTGATCATATTTAACCTAATTAATTCCTACAAAATACCCTATATAGAGCCTGTGTGCAAATTAAACATGCATAGTCTTTTAAATGATTTAAATGTTAGAGTAACCTATCATTGATGAAAGCCATGCCTTGTTTATTGCTATCCTTAATCCATTGTTAGCCCTAGGTTCCAACAGCATTAATCTTTAATGATTTGTTGGAAAATATTGCCGCTTAGGTTCTATCACCCTGTGTAATTAACAATATTGCTTCACTAGCTTTTTGTGTGAAAATGTGTGAGTGTGTCTTGGTGATGTGTGTGTGAAATAAAAAGGGATGGGCTTAGCAAGTGAAACCCATAGTGGGGGTTATGTTTTAGACGGGAGCAAGCGAGGTAGTCCTCAGTGGGGAGGCTATCTCTGGGACGCTACTCCTCGCTGGAGTGTAGCTATTGAAGATGCTTGCTTCGGTCGTATAAGGACCGGTTCATGTGCCGCCTTGCCTAGCACTTTAGTGCAACCACGAGCCCCTGTATGGGCAGGGTTTGGAACCACACCCTACTAGTGATCACCCGGTACCACCAGGAGGCAGGGAGTTGCAATCGGAAGCCAGGAGAAGATCTTGACGAGATTGGCGTCGGATCCGGCAGGTGAAAGTTATTGGCTATGCTATGCCTATGTGAAGCCCCTGGTCGTTGATTTTCCGAGGTGGTACCGTGGTGACATTAGGCAGGTACGGAACCATTAGCGTGTCTTTCCGACCCACGACGGTGGGAAGGTCTGGCATGCCTCGTGGGTAAAGTGTACAACCTCTGCAGAGTGTAAAACCTATCCGGATAGCCGTGTTCCACGGCATTGGACAAAGCGAAAGCAATGGCCACACAATGATTAGATTTTCGGTGTGAGTTATCCTTGGCGTGTGTGTTTTTGGAATAACGCCGGTTTGGAGCCGTGTGCTGGTTGTCTGCCAGCGTTAAAATTTGGGAACTGGCGGGAAGGATTTATTCTCCCCCAGGGCCACTCAACCCCACTAAGTTCTTAACAATTTTGACTTAGAGCTTTACAAAATGTTTTGGTTTGTAAATCAAACCCCTGCATTGAAAAATTGGCTTTTCGGCCGACCAATGAAAATCCTCAGCCTATTCCTTGGCAACACCCTTGCATATGAGTCACCCTTGTGTTAGGACCTGTGGAGTACCTTATGTACTCACTCCCCATCTCAATCAATCATTCAGAAGAAGAAGCAGAATACGACTTTCAAGCCGATGGCGAAGAGGACTAGGGTCGTCACGCGTAAGTTTGCCAGTGGAATGGATCTGCTTCCGCCGTCCATTGCGTAGAATAAAGTGTGGCATTGCTGCTTCCCAGCGATGACCATTGTGGTGTGATGTGCCGAGTTGTAAGGCCTCTGGCCATATCAAAGACCTTTTATGTAAATTAAAAGGCTTGTAATGAGCTTCGGTAATAAATAAAGGTTTGACTCTGAAATGTCATTCTGTGAGAATGTCCGTATCAGCGTCTGATACAGGGACTGATACGGAGGATTCAAGTACCTTAGAAATTGGGGTATGACAAAGGAGCGGCTCTGGGGTTCTTGCCAGGCTGACCTCGCTGGTGCACCTTAGGTTGCATGTTGAGGAGCATACTCCAGAACAAGGTGTGATTATCCACAGTGCAGACTTCCCTGACCTCAAGGAATTTTGTTTTACATATCGAGTGCCATGCCTCGTGTTCAAGTCAGGTGCCATGCCCAAGCTTCAGGCCCTCACTATACAGTGCTACGCAAATGCAGAGCGGCAAGCCGATGGTGTGCTCGATGGCATCGAACATCTAAGAAGCCTGAATGCATGCAAAGTGGTCATTGCCGAATTTGCGATGGGACTACAGGCAGGGCAGGCCGAAGATGCGAGGCAGAAAGAAGTACTAAGGTGGGACAAGCAGGTTCTAGAAGCTGCATTCAGAAAGGCCATAAACAAGCATCCTGGCAGCCCTGATATTACCATTCAAAAGGTGCATTACGGTCTGCGCTTTGGGACAAGTCACGATTACAAATTTTGGTGTTAAGATATGATGAAAGTTCATTGCAGAAGACCATTTTCTATGAGAGATGGTTTTCTAAGACAAATGTATGACAGAGGTGCGAGCAAACTTTCCTTCTCTCTTTGCCATATTTCAAAATTCCAGCATCCACCTTTTTGGGTCATGGGATTGACCGTGAAAATCATAAAAATATCATATTTGCTCCTAATGAATTGTCTGAGATTTTGAAAATCTCTCAGTTATATTTGTTAAACAAATTAATTGTAGAGATAATTCTTTTTCTCCTGGAGATGAACTTTTCTTTTATCAAAGTAGGAAAGTTTAGTGATGTCACCATTACCATTGTTAATAGAACCTTCTCTTTTGAATGTAGAACATTTTTCTGGTAAGGATGTATGTCTGGAAAATTATTATTTAAAGATGAAAACATTTTTTTTTTAAGGTTGGAGCTTGTCAGATACAGAGGGAACTTATTTTATACGAAGATGGAACTGCTTTTTATTGACTAATATGAGTATCCTGGCAGTGTGACACGGCCTAAAAATATATACTTCTTTGCACTTCTAGTACAATATATATGTAGATGAACAGCTTAAACTTGTGTTGGTGCTAACTGCATTTTCTTCTCTTTCTGAATCCAGTTTGCGATGGAGCCTTGCAGCTGGGCAGGCGCGTGAGCAGCCCACCTGCCAAGGAAGTCAGTGACCACAAGAGACCACGTCTCCACCTTCTCGTCCTGACGTTGCAAACGGTGTCCTCTCCTATCTTTGCGCAATATTCTCCGTGGTGTAAACTTCTCTGCCTGAATGTATGCGCCACCATGTCTGGACCTCCAGATCATCTGATACACTGTTGCTCCTGCGTTCTGACGGAGACAGTCTATGGCCTTTGGCAGCATGATCTCATCTAGTTGTTCAAAGGAAATGTTTGCATACATGCCATCGTCATGTGGTTCTTGTCCATGAACCATCTCTGTTGCAGAACCCTCCACAGTGGGCAGCATGCCTTCTGAAGAGGCGTGTGGTGAAAGGAGGAGTCTAAGCTTTACATATGGAAAACTATTGTTTCTCTTGTACCCAGCTGGCACTGGGACGTGACCCTGCAAATACACTTTGATTACAGGTTCTAAGTTTATATCTTGCGGCAATGATGATGAGCTTATGTTGTTGTTGGCACCGTAGACCTGTGTGTGCTGATCATGCTGTTGTTGGCAACAGTGCGGATTTGGGCGAAACCATTTAGAGAAGATGGTGTAAAATTTTTCCCAGTGCCGTTGTTTTTGGCTAGAATCAATGTATTGCACCCAGGAGAAGTCATGCATTGGCAGCTGAGCAAGCGTTGTTGTGACGGTGTCTGCCGTGGACTTGAAATGAGGCGCAAATAGTTTTAGACATCTGACTGCAATCCCGACTATGTCAGTACTCTCTGAAAGCCTCAAGAAAATAGTAAAGAAGAAGCTATTCTCTGGGGCGTCACCATCTATGACTACATATAGCAGCCTGCCCTCCATCCCCAAGGGAGTACTGATGGGCTGTACCATTATCAAATGGTGTTGGCTTCCTGACACAAGTTTATGCCTTATCATTTTTCCGGCAAAAAGGTGCCTAACAAGAGGGTCGAAGAACATGAACAGTCGTGGTGTGCTACCAAGCTCGACGAATCTCAGGAACTCGCTAACACCGTCTGCAAACCACTCGAATCTTCGAACAGTGGATGTGCTAAGCTCGTTAGTACCGTGATTACTATTAAAGATGGAGGAAACAAATGACCTGACGTTGTGAGAGATCCGGTTAGGCAAAGAGGAGTTTCTTACCCCTTCTTCCATTTCTTCCTCTTCATGTACACGCTGCTTGCACTTGCGTAGCGTCTCATCACACTCATTCACAGCACGCTTGAGCTTGTTCCTCCAACACAGCAACGGCGCGCTGGTGATGTTCCACCTTTCAGACGTTTCAAGAGCAGACTCTAGCCTGATGTGTGCCATCTCCAATCTCTCCATGTGTTCCTTGGGATCAGATCTCCCTTCATATGTAATGTTAGAAATAATTCCGCTAACCATCCCCTGGACCACAGCTGAACCAAGCTTGTTCGCCATTGAAAAACTTGTAAAATCCCTGCATGCTCAATAAGTGAAGTGCGCATTTAAGATAGAAAATAATTAGTATAAGTTTTTTTTTAGAATCAATGATTAGTATAAGTTTGCTCCTCTACTTAAGCTCTATGACGTACCAATCAAATCTTTCAGTGCAGCAGGGAAAGTGCAGAGGAGTAGGCCTACAGAGGAGGAGATATCTCACGCTGACAAAGCTGAGTTAGATTACTCTGATTGCACACGGAAGCAAGTGTTCGTCCATGCAAGTGGCTGTAAGAATATATTTGTAGCCTGGCCTGGCTGAATGTGGAAGTTGGGACCCCCTAATAGCCAGCCCTTGCCCGGCGATCACGTTGCAAGTTTCCAACTCGGTCTCATTACCAGTAACTGACTCTGTACAGATACAGAAAGCAATTAGAACACAAGACTCGGCAAAGATTTTGGAGAGGGACACTGAGGAGAAGAGTCAAAGCGAACAAAAGAGGCTTTACTGAAAGTCACGATTCTATCAGGACAGATTCCGCCTGCTGCAGTGTAGTCAGAGACAGTTAGGATCTTGTCCAATGTAAAAGCCTACGGTATTCATTACTCTCTTTAGCACAAACATAACAAAAAGTATTATATATGATTCGAGTGAATAGCGTGGGAAAGTAAGTTAACATAACAAGTGCATGTCTTGATCAGTGAAGAGAAATTACAAAGATAGCGATGGCTGTGAACAAGTGCATGTCTTGATCAGTGAAGAGAAATTACAAAGATAGTGATGGCTGTGAACAAGTGCATGGTCGTGCAACAGGTCAAGTCAAGAGCTGTGCCTGTTCGCAGCTAATAGTGTCGTGGTTCTTCTGGATACCGTACTACGAGGGAGACCAAAAGGCAATCAGAATAGTCAGGTAAAGGTGAAAGGATCCCCATACGACAAATACGTGTGCACACACTATGACTATCAAACTGACTTGTTCCACGACCTATAAGTCATCCCAAAGTCCGCCCGTCTCTATTACGATCAAATTTGAAGGCCACCACTCTCAAACTTCCCTTGGCCCGTCCACCACGGTGCATTCGATGATGCATGCATACACGTCGCAGTGGAAACCCGGAGTAGACGTCATTGGAAGGACACCCATGGCAACTAGGCCTGTTTGGTCAGCAAAATCACCGTCCAATAATGCCGAGGGAGAGAAAAAAAAAACGGTATTGCCAGTTCAAAAATCACGGATGCCCTCGTAAAAGAGGGAGGAAAATTGGAGTACCAACTTTGCATTCAAATATGAGTTAACTAAATATATAACCCAAGAAATTCTCAAATGAATACGAACATGAGAACTCAAAGTGGTCACAATTAAACATAGACCTCTAATAGTTTTATTGATTTCATATGGTGAAATATGGTGTTTTTTACAAATATTTTCTGAACCATCTTGTGATCTTGTTTATTGCACGTCTAAATTCAGTGTGTTTCTTGTTGTTTGCAAATCCTGAAAACTGTTTTTGAGAACATCGTTTATATGATTAAGTAATTGTACTAGATTTTGTAAGTAAAGATTTTTTATGCAAGCTAATTTTTAAACAGTATATGTTGATGTTTGTTAAATATTATAACTCAACTAAATTTTCCTGGGATCATGAATTCAACTTCAGTACTCATTAAATGAAATTGAGTTGGCTAGATTTTTTAATATAGTTTATTTCATCAGAAAATTTGATGCATGTCAAGACCATGAAGCCTCCTCCAAACAATCTTATTACAATGCGTTTGTATGCCTATCTATTCAATATATGCATTTCTATGCAATAGCTTAAAAGATGGTTTAACTAACTTTTTTTAATGAAAATAATGTTTCTCAAGTTGAGTTGATTAGACGCCTAGTGTTTTTAATACATTTATATTGTCAAGTATTCTCTTTGTTTTAAAATACTTATTCTTTAGGTTCTGCTAAGTTAAAATTTCTATATTCGACCTCAAATTTATAGAAATTTGGAGAACATAAATGTATTAAAATTATATGTTTTTCTGGAAATCATGCTTTTCTGGAATTATATGTTTTATGTTGCTATTTTTTTTGCGAGAAATGAACCAAACACCTATAATTCTTAAATGGCTTCTTTTACATATTCTTCTGTTGTACCCCACTATAAAACGATGTTGGATACCACAACTTATCTTTGAATCAGCGCCTAAAACTGGTCTCACTAATTGGGCGGATGGTGGGGTGTGCAGTGTAACACCCCTACTGTTGGAGCCAAAAAGAAAAGGAGAAAAGAAAAATAAAAAGGAATAAAAATCAGTCCAAATTAAAATTTTTTGTCCAACCTCTCACCTAGAAATGAATTTTCAAAATAAAATTCACTAAATAAATTAAATCTAGTTTGAATATGAAAATTTTTGAAATATAAAACTTGTGCTAAAGTGTTTGCTTCATTTAAAAATATACTAAAAAATTGAAGCTTTTGAATTTTCAACAAGTAAAATCAAAGTAGGATTAAATCCCAAATTGATTTTCAAAATTTTGAATTTGAATCTGCATCAAAATCTCATCATATGCATTTCTGAGATTTATTTGATTTATTTTGAGTGTTTGATCAATATTTGTTTTTGTTTGAATTTGAAATTCCTTCAAATTCAAATTCCAGAAAAGATCAAATCTTTTAAACCCGAAAACCCATCTTTCCTTCGCACCGGCCTAGCCCATCTCCTCTCCCTCCTTCCTTTCTCTCTTTCCAGTGGGCCGCACCCCTCCCTTTCGGCCCAGCTCCCTGGCCCAGCCGCTCCAGCCCAACTCCCCGGCCTGCCAGCCCAGCCCCTCTCTCCCGAGTCGCTGACGAGCGGGTCCCACCTGTCATCGTCCTCCTTCGACCCGTCCCGTCCGACGCGACGACGCCGCGTGAATCTCGCGCCGCCCATGCCGCCTTGCCGGCCGACGTCACCGCGCCGCGCACCGCCCTACTGTACTCCACCGCCTTCGCCGCCCTTAAATCGACACTGGGCCGCTCTCTCTCCCCTCTCTTTCTCTTTCGCGCGAGCTCCGCATCTTCCCCTCTCTCCTCGCTCCGACGAGCTCCTCAGCGAACTCTCCGGCCGCCGCAGAGGCACTTCCCCTCCTCCCTTTCCTCGCCCTTGAACTTCCCTGCGTCTGCTCCTCCTCGGCACGTCGTCATCCTGAGCAGCCGAGCCGCAGAACGTTCCCGCGCGAGAACCCTAGGGTTCCGGCGACCCGCCATCGACGCCGGCCGTCCTCCTCTTCCCCTCCGGATCAACCGAGTGCACGGTGAGCCTTCCCGGGCACCCCTCCTCCTTCCTCATCTCTTTGTTTCCCTTCTCTTCGCGCGCACGCACCTCTCCGTCGCACACCGCCGCGGCCCACAACTCCGGCTCGCCGTCGCGACCCCTCCACTGCTCCACGTCGACGACACGAACACCTATAGGCTTCTCCATCGCATCCCTGTTCTCCGCGACGAGGTTCCGGCCTTCCCCGTTCATCCTTAGCGCCGGCGGCGAGAGGTCCGGCAGCCCGCCGCCGCGCACGGCGCCCTGGTCCACCGTGGACTGGTGGACCGCCGCCCATCCCCGGTCCATGGACCCCGTGGACCCGGTCCACCGGGTTTTCGATTTATTTTAAATCGATAATCCCCTTTATTGCGTCAGCACTACGCAATAAATATTTCCAATATAAAAATAATTCCCAAATTTCAGAAAATTCCCGGGCCCTGTACATTTTGCAGATAAACCCCTGACCTTTTCAGTAATCATGTTTAAGCCCTGCCTTTTTACAGACAAGTACCTAAACTTTTCTGTAATTATGTTTTAGCCCCTGTCTTTTTACACCAAGGTCCCTAAATTTTCTTTAATTACAGAAAGGTCCCTAGAACTTTCTGTAATTATCTTTAAGCCTCTAAAACTTTTTTTTATAATTACAATCAAGCCCCAGAACTTCAAATGCCCATATCTTTTCAACCATAGCTCCGTTTTGGGCGATTCTTGCGCCCACGCGTTCGTAGAAACGCGAAGTATCTCATGGTACTACTCTTGGAGCACCACACTCGATCTATAGACCATCAATACCCTAACTTCCCCTCTCATTTGTTATATCCCTTTCCTGACAATCATGCGATGTCAATCTCGCACGTCGCAATGATTGTTCATCCAAAACCTAACCAATCCTGTGGTGTTAGTTGTCCAGTGACTTCCACATGGCAACACACACCCCGCTCTATTCCTATTCTACATATTCACTCCCTTACCTGCTAACAATAAATCTTTCATCGTTCCAAACCTAACGATCCTCGTGCCGCTTCACTTCTAAAAACATGTAACCTTCTATACCACAAATCCACCTCAAAACCTAGCCTTGATCGATCATCGCTCAATCAAACTTAACCTAACAATGCCTGCAGCACCTATTCCAAAACCCTCACAAAATCCTACCAAACCTTATCAATTCGTCGTCCTCTTTTATAAGTGGTATTTTAGTGGATCTTATTGGAGTTATTGCTTCGTTAATTGCTAATTGTCTTTATTTGATCTTAGTACTTTATCTGTAGCCATGCATTCATGTCATACATGCTCACGTACACGTACCATCGTCATGCGTCCGCCGCGTGACAACCAACTTAATAAATAATAGTTTAGTTTTAGTAATTAATCGATCTAGTAAGTAATTAATAGCTAAATCATCATTAGTTAACGATATAAGGTATAGGATCCCTAAGCTGACACACCTCGTACTTCGTACACGTGTTGCATGGACCTTTATATAGGTTAGTACCTATATAACGGCTAGTGCCACGCATGTACGAATAACACGTACACCCGCTGTCACCATCACTTCATGCATTCATGATCTTCTCTTCGTGTTTAGCATCTCTCATTACACCAAAAGCCGTAGAGTACGATGCATCACCCCTAATGGCCTTTTTAAGGTAACAAAACCTTGTTAAAGTAAAACTGGATGCATCATCCGTGCTTTGAGCCTTTTGTTCTTCATTTGCTTTCTATCGGTTTTATTTGGAGTTAATTGGATCTTATTCGGCTCTTTTCGCCCTTATTTTCTTTTGCGGTAGTTTATTTATGCGTAGTATTTCTATGCGTTAGATTACACGAGAATCGAAGAAGAGCCAGGAGAATCCAAGCACTCGTCGAGGAATCTTATATCAAGACCCGTCGAAAGATACGAGCTTCAGGAAAGGACTCGAAGGCATTAACTTCGACGGAAAAGACTGAAGACCCGGAACTTAAATATTAGGAAAGCGAATATCAGGCAAGCCCTAACTCCCCTTTGATCATATTGATCCTATGATTGCAAAGAAAACCCACTTAGAGCCTGCTTTCAAATAAAGTATGCATGGTATTTAAAAGTGATTTACATGCTTAGAATGTCCTAAGTACTTGTTGATTGCCATGCCTTGTTTCTGCTTACCCTGAATCCCTGTTAAACCTAGGAACCCACATCATTAATTCTTTAATGATGTGAAGGATCAAAATGCTGCTTAGGACCTGCTACACTGTGTACTTAATTAATCTTGCTCACATGCTTTTGTGTTAAAATGTGTGAGTGATTTGGTGGTGTGAGTAAATGTGAAAATGGGTGGGTTTGATGATAAAGTGCAACCCATAGTGGGGGATGTTTTGGCGGGATCAGGCGAGGTAGTCCTCAGTGGGGAGGCTATCTCTGGGACGCCCTTCCTCGTGAGGATTGGCTATTGAAGATGCCTGATTCGGTCGTATAAGGACCGGTTCATGTGCCGCCTGGCCTAGCACCCTTCGTACAACCACAAGCCTTGTATGGGAAAGGTTTGGAACCACACCCTACTATAGCGTTCACCCGGTACCCACCAGGAGGCTGGAGTGGCAAACGGAAGCCAGGAGAAGGCTCGACGAGGTTGGCGTCGAGTCCGGCATGTGAAGACAATTCTGGCCTGTGGCCATTCTATTATATGATGATGGAAGCCCCTGGTTGCAGATTTTCCGTGGTGGTGCCGTGGTGACGCCAAGTAGGTACGGGACCATTAGTATCCAGTCCAAGCCATGGCAGTGGGGAGGACTGGGTACCTTGTGGGGAATGTGTACAACCTCTGCAGAGGATAAGAATCTATCCGGATAGCCGTGTTCCACGGTATTGGACAACGCGAAAGCTATGGCCACACAATGATTAGACTTCCGGTGTGAGTTATCCTTAGCGTGTTTTTGGAATACACCGACGTGGAGCCGTGTGCTGGTTTCCGGCCAGCATTTAAAAATTGAGGAACTGGCGGGATCGAACCATTATCTCCCCCAGGGCCGACCAACCCCACTATATGATAACAATCTTGACTGTAGTTTGCGAACTGTTTTGATTTCAAAAACAACCCTTGCATAAAGTTGGCTTTCCGCCGATATGATAAACCTCAGCCTCATCCTTGTTAAACCTTGCATATGTCTATCCCTTGTGTTAGGGTTTGCTGAGTACCTTATGTACTCACGCGTTTGCGATTGATGTTTTTAGTAGGAGAAGTCTTCGTAGGAGACGACGAAGCTTTGGTTTTCGGTTCTACTTCTCAAGTCTGCCTGTGGCTTGGGTCGTGCTTTCTGCTGCCTATGTGTGATTGCTTCGCCTTAATTTGACGGAAGGACTTGGATACCTCTGCATCCTTGTCGAACCGTCATTAAAGGCTCATTATATCAGGTACTATATCTACTTACCTATTCGAAGTATGCTTTTGATTACCATATCTGTGTTTTTGTGCATATCAGCTACTGATCCAGGGACTGATACATGATGCACAGAGTGCTCCAGAAATGGGTACGACATGCAGGGAGGAAGAGGGCGGCAGGCCGCGACAGGTGATGGCTCAGCTAGGAGGAGAAAATGAGAGAGAGAGAGAGATGATGAAGTGGGATATGACACGTGGGATCTGTTGCTGAAGTAGCATATGAAATGTAGGGCCCACTGCCATGGTGTACAGAATCACCAGTCAAAACAGCCATCGGAGTGGAAAAACTGGTATTACTCTGGGTATAGTTGAGAGAGACGGAATGGACTTTTTCCTATTGGATCGCGCATAGGCTGAGCCCATCCCACGCAATGGCCCTTCGTGTGCAGTTGTGCACCATTTGGGCCATGCCATTTCAGGGCACAAATCGCATAGGGCCCTTCGTTTCTGTGGCTAATTTTAAGCCCCTGTCAAGAGGATCTCTTTCAGTAGCCAATAATCAGTTCTGTTCGGCGAAGAATTTTCCAAAAAAAAAAACTGTAGCAACCATCTAATGATACACAAATATCCACATGCAACAAGAGCCTTTTGTAGGTGCTGACCGTCATTGTTCCATCTACTCGAATCTTTTCATGCTTCACTAAACAAAAAATTATCTGCTGAACCACAGATGGAGGGAGACGAACTGGTGACCACTACACTCTGAACATTCTTGGACACAAACTTGCACGGGCATCACACGACAGCATATTACAATTAAGCAGCCTAATCTCCACAGCTAACCACTCCGTACGACGATCGTGGCAACTAATCAGAATTCAGAGGGACGGGGCGCAGACGACGCAGGCGATGAGCAACATGGCGGAGGAGGCGGCGTCGTCCTCCTCGCTGAAGCAACTGCGCTTGAACCGGCACGCCTTCCCCTTGTTGCACGGCAGCAGCCGGCGCAGCACCAGCTCCTGCGCCTGCTGCTGGTGCTGATGATGCCGCCTCCCGCCGCTTCTCGCCGCCGCCGCAGCCGCTCCGTCCTGCCGGAGGCACCTTCCGGCGTCTTGAGCTGCAGGAGCTGGCCGGTGAACCATCTTCTTCTGTTGATTTGGAAGGGGAGGAGAGGAGTGAGCGCCAAGAGTATGTGAATTAATTGGTGATCGCTTGGGTGAGTGACATGGTCATGTGGTCATGCCTTTTTATAGAGGACGTTGGCCGTTGTGTGCCCATGTGGTGCTCCGGTTTTAGGTGGTGGCCATATGGCAGAGAGAGAGAGAGAGAGAGAGAGAGAGAGAGAGAGAGAGAGAGAGAGGACTAGGTCCCGGCATGTACGCTACATGACCCGACACCTTTAATTCGAATGCAATTTGGAAGTTACTGCCGGCATGAGACGGTCGCATGCTATAGCTATCGGAGAGGCTAGCTAGCAAAGATGCGACGTGAGGATAATTTTGTTGGTGTCGCGCGCAAAAGCTGGAGGATTTGAAATGGCAAGGAGGCAGAGCTGAGGATCGATCAGTAGTATGCATGCATGCATGGACCAAACTGAACATGGTAGGCCACAGAGCAGGCACCGTGCAACAGCAACCAGATTCAATGGAGCAACGTCACCGTTATCAGTTGAATTGTACAAGCACATGGTAAAGAATTCCGTGCGAATCTCAAGAGAGTTTAATCTTTGAAGTAATACTGTAACAGTATGAATTTTGCTGGTTCGACCTAGTATAAAATTTGATGGACACTGCAACGTTCGTCGTACCTTAGCACATTCTTTTCCGAGATGGATAATGTGACAAAATCACCATCCTGTTTATTAAACCAAACAACCAAAACTAACTGGCTGCCAAAATTTAATCTACAGTTATCAGTAGAACGTTGATGCAACTAGTAAGAATTCTTGGAGAGTTAGGAAAAGATCAGCACATCACACAGTGCAGTAACAGACTCTTGTGCCGTTAGGCGGGCTGCATGGCTGGTCAAAACCTTCAAAATCTTCAGGGCGGCAAACGAATAGTTGACTTGACTGAATGGAATTAGACCATGTTATTACGACACTAACAAAACTGTGCTTTATACTCTCGACTAGACACCCACTGCTTCTCGTTATATTGACCAAGCTCAAGCTGGAGTTCAAGCAAAGGACACATGTCAACAGACGCCCGGAGGGGTCTGACCACAGAACTGTTGCAGTGTAATACGACAAATCTTGCCAAAACATCATTTACTTCCAGCTAACGACATGTATAATTAGCGACTACTGATATGCTGGAAACCCCCTAGAGTACCAAGGCATGATTGAACTAATAAATCCTCAAGAAAATTCAGCACAAGATCACATTTCAGTACCTGACAAAATCCGAATGATGGGAGGCACGCACATGATTGGCACGCATGTTACGTTGTTAGGACAGGCCATGTGGCATCAATGTTTGGTTGGGGCTACGACGACAAAACATACTTAGTACTACATGATAGCAACATTACTCTAATCATTATCATTCAAATATTTTGCCATTGTACTTTTGGAGGATGTTCTTCTCATGCCGACTTAATTGTGCCCATGTGATTCATAGAAGGAATTATTGCACTACATTTGTTATTGCTATCCGATTATGGCAAGCTAGATTTAGACTTAGCGTAATTTTCTTTTAACTTTTACCGTTCATGACAATCTCAGAATGTGTTCAATTCATTCAGCACTAGTCGGCTATGTGTCCAGGCAGTTTTACTGAAAAAGATTAATCAAATGCATGTTGCATTATCAAGCTCGATCACTGCGAGGATAAAATGTGATCATCATGGGCTGGCCCCAACGTACAGTGAGCCGTCACATGGCCGGTTGCCTAACGGCAAGACCCTGATAACGAGGCCAAGGACGTGGGAATTGTTCCATGGCCGGGTTATGATTGTTTTGCATTTGCTATGGTGTGGTACTCTTGAAAGACCTAAACAAGAAAATAGGGTCCCAAAATATATTGTATAAAGTCCTGGAAATGTTGTATTATACCTGCAAAGGCTCTAAACTTTGGGTACATATATAGAAAATTGTTATGTTAAAAAATATGTGTCTTTTTAAATGATGTTTTAACTGTTAAATATGTTGTTTCAAAATGTTGCAAATAAGACCGGACGTGGAAATAAAACTATTACTCCTGGCCTCCATTGCAATAAAGCTATTACTCCGAAAACATTACATGTAACAATGCCGCTTTTGTTGAAATGTTGTGACATCTAGACTTCAACATTTCAAAAAACTAATGGCAAATCCAGATAAACAAAAGTAGCAATATTTTTAAAGTTTCAACATGCATCTAGTCAATTTTCACAATCACATGAGTTATCCCCGAAAGTCTAATGTTGTATTGTTGGCAAGCTCATTGGTTCATCACATGTTTTAAATCGATTTGATTATGCAGTTATGTTTAGGGTGTTTCCAAAATTAGTGGTGTACATAAAACACCAGTCACCATAAAAATGCTGATCAAGCATCATTGTAACGATGTCCTTGAAAGTAGGGTTTGCATGGCAACATGTATATCATCCTTGTAATGACTGATGCAGCTATTGTCCATAATTTTACATTTTCTTTCGAAAAGTTTTATATGGTGGGACAGATAAATTTATCGCAAACTTTGCAGGCGTATCGAAATCTTAGTAGATCTGGATTATCAGGGAAATATCAAATTACCTTTGTTGTCCTCACATGTACACAGCACAAACTACTTGCCCTGTGACTCCGTTGTCTGGAATACTATATTATTCTGTTGAAATACCAATGCTATTTTTATTTTATTTTATTTTATTTGGCCTGGTGTACACAGCAGCCACGACTATTGTGACCACTCCTCTCAGTTTCGATACAACCTTAACAATTTTTAGATGACAGAGTTGGGGTTCGTACTTATTGTCAATTCAAACAAGGCCTACAACCATGGCAGCAAGCTCAGCTGTCATTTCTCCAACTTCTAAACAATAAAATCTGTTGTTGAAATCTGATGATTACAGGGCTGAGGGGGAGAGTTCGCTTCATAAACATATGCAGGTTCGAGTTGCCAGTTGGATCTTATCATCGCAACATAGCACTTCCTCTCGACCTGCAGCACAACTCGTACGTATTAGCTGATATAACTCCAACTGCAGATTCTGTATTAGCTGTACAGTCTAAATTTTATCTCCACAAATGATCGATTCTGTTGAGTTATATTCCAACTCCAATTTAACCAAGAAGATTGCTGGTTAGCTGACGTACAGCTTGCAGTGGGAAGAATCTGTACTAGATGCCGCAACAACAATGATATGACATTTTTAATTTGGTTGGTTTAATTTACGGTTGAGAGAGGAAAGAGTGCATTTCCTATTCTAAAAAAAGAGAAAGAGTACATATATATCGTTAGTTAATCCTCCTGTACAACATTTTCTTTTTCCTCTGTTAGGAATTCAGAACGGACTAGATACTAGAACTCCTGATGTGTTGTCCAACTGTGTGGTCAACAATCTTGCGCAAGCATGGATGCTCACATGGCTGACGAAACTAAGAATAATACTTTGAGTCCCTAGTGCACGAACTGCTGGTTCTATATCTAGCTACGAACTACAGGCATCTTCCAGCTGCACATATTCTTATCTAAAAAAAAAAGCTGCACATATCATTTTTTTTCATTCCCCCCTTGGATAAAGGCCTACAACAACTTTCCATGTTCATTACAGCTAGGCGCTGCAAATTAGACTATATATATTGCTGAAGTAATGTAACAGAGTCTCTACTTCTAAGAACTGATATAAAAGGATGGCAAAGTGTATGGGCCATACTTTTATAGTCTGGAATTTCGTTGGAGTGTATTTATATAAAAGGAAATTAACCAAAACATATTGTTCGATTAGTGTATTTATCACCTACAGTCAAGGTAGCGATGTGGATGCATAATCAAGCCAGCGAATTCCTTTGCGCCGCAAACAATTTCTAGCCACCCTGTTTGGATGTAAATATGATTCACATGCAACATTCCGTTTCCTTTCAAACTTGATTATTGGGCTTGTTGGGGACGGGGACCAGCTCCAGGTCGCCGCCATTCCCTGAAGATATCGCCAATATCGCCGTTGTGAACCGGACCAGCTCCAGGTCGCCGCCATTTCCCAGAGCATCGCCATTTTCTGATAAGCGCCAAGCAAATGGCGATGATCGCCGCGTCATCGGATGACGTCATAGTCCTAGGGTTCTGGTCTCCAGTGTGAAATGACACGTGTACCCTTCTGGACATTTTTGTACATTACCAGGGACGCGTCTTGTAATTAAAGTCGAAGGGCATATTGGGCATGTGTAAATGTCCCTTCGACTTCCCTATAAATATCCCATCACAGGCATCGTGTAGGGGGACGGTTCATGGTGTACTGTTCCCCTTAATAGTCATCATGCTTGTATCATTTATCTCGCTTTTCCATTAGTTGTATCGCTTGTGTTAGGCGGAATCATAGTAATTGCGATGATTACTTTGAATCCCCAACATTGGCGCCCACCGTTTGTGTAGCTCGAAAAGCACCTGCGATGCCCCACAAGAAATCAAAGAAAAGAGCGATAGTTGTAGTTGAACCAGTAATAGAAGAGATCGAAGACGAAGTCCTTCCAGTAGACCCAGGTTTCTCCGAGGAAGAAATCCGGTGGCAGGCAATTCAAGACTACCAAGCAGCAAAGATCCAGAAAAACGCCGACATGGCGGAAGCAAGTGCAGTAATCGACAAGCAACTGGGCAAGCAACTCGACCCCAACCAAGTCGCCGCCAATTCCGGCAACGTAGCTGAAGCAAGCAACAAAAGAGCAGGTGAACCCCAAATCATCAATCCTTTCAACATCGACAACAACACTGAAGAAACAGAAGCAGAAAAGCAAATGCGAGAGCTATTAACCCTGCAAAGCACAGTCAAGAAACTCCGAGCAGCCAAAGAGGGCAGGATGTCCGAAGAGAGAGAGAGAAAAAAAGAGAGATTACAGCGTCAGATAGACGAAGCCATGGCAGTCATCAGCGAGCTACAGAAAGAATGGGAAGACATCAACAACGCTAGCGGCCAAAACAGCGGTATAAGGCAACCCCATCATCAGCGCACACCAGTGGATCAAGAACACGAAGGCAATGGCGACGGTGGCCACAGATATAGAGTGCATCACCGCCAAACAATACCAACAATCAGTAGAGCAGACATAAGTTCCCCTCTATCTGAGGGCCTCCAACTCGCCCCTTGGCCGATATCATACAAGCCAGTGTCGGTGTCCAAATACAACAGGTCCACAGACCCAAGACAATTTCTCATGTCCTTCGAAGCAGCGATAGCTTCAGCAGGAGGGAATGATACAGTTCTCGCAAAAACTTTTGTAACAGCAATCGAGCATCAAGCCCTGGATTGGTATTCCCGACTACCTCCAGGATCCATTTACTCCTGGGAAAACCTGAGAGACAAACTCTTAACCAACTTTCAAGGGTTCCACAAAGCATCGGTTTCAGCCAACGAATTGCGGCAATGTTTTCAGGAGGAAAAGGAATCATTACAAGACTACTTCGGTAGATTCGTCAAACTGAAAGCACAGGCAGCAGATATATCCGATCAGGTAGTAATAGATGCGGCGATGAACGGCATAAGGGCCGGCCCGTGTGCGACGTATCTGTCCATGAATCAGCCGAAATCAATCGAAGAGTTATTCGCCGTCATCGATCAATACATCATCGCAGATAATGATCACAGAAGGAGGATTGAGCAACAAAACTTGCACCGTCAAGCAAAGAAAAATCAGACAAGTTTCAAGCAGCAAAACTGGAATTCAACCAGAAGGCGGAACAGCAACCATGAACAATCGCCGCAATTCATCAACAACATCGATGGTCAAGACAAAGGCGACACAGAACAGCCTGATCACAATCCCAGAGGCGGCAGAAACTCTAGAGGCCGCGGAAGAGGTCGCGGTTTCTCAAACAACTCGCGAAATCAAGAACCACGCAAGCCGTATTGTGTCTTTCACAGTCCGGACAAGGGCCACACGAGCAAGGAATGTCCCGAAACAAAAGGGGTGTTAGAGAAAATGAAAAGCAAAGAAGCGCAGCAAGAGCAGCCAAAAACAATCAATCACACGTCGCAAAACACCTGGCAGCCACCGCCTTTCCCAAACCCCTTCGCTCACACATTTTACCCAAGTCATTTCACACCACAGCATTACTTCACGAATCATTTCGCAAATCAATTTCACCCACCCCCACCGCATATCCAACACATGACCGCGCCGCAAGTGAATCATATACCGACGCACCCTCCACCATCAAATCAAGGCAGGCCAATGGAACAGTTACCTCCACCTCCACCAAAGCCTTCAACACCTCCACCCACCTCGAATCAGGGTTTACCATCATATGGAGTAATATTACCCATTATCGGCGGGTCCTCATCTGAGTTCGAGAGCAAGAAACAGCGACAGAATTACTTCAGAGCAGTGCACGCAGTGTGCAACGGCCCCGTAAAGAAATCGCGGTGGTCACACATCCCAATCACATTCACTGAGGCAGATCTCAATCTGCGATGTTATCCTCATACGGACGCCATGGTCATTTCGGCAAACACGTATGGCTGGACAGTTACGAAGATCCTAGTTGACAATGGAAGCTCGGCGGATATTCTGTTCAAATCCACTTTCGACCAACTGAAGTTAGATCCATCACTACTCCAACCATCGGAGTATCCTCTCTACGGTTTCGGCGGTAGAGAAGTCAGAGCTATTGGAAAAATCAGCCTGCCAGTTTCTTTCGGCACTTTGGACAACGCCAGAACTGAACACATAACTTTCGACGTTGTAGACATGCCCTACCCCTACAACGCCATCTTTGGCCGAGGCATATTAAACAAGTTCGAAGTGGTGCTGCATAGTGCCTATCTGTGCATGAAGATGCCGACGATCAAGAAAGTCATCACAATCTTTGGCGATCAACAAGAGGCAAGAAACATTGAGAGGGCAGTGGCTCCGGGACAAAGAAATGTGCATTACCTATACGCACATCCAAATGTTCATGCTGTACGCCCCACACCAGAGAAACCGCGGCAAAACAAGCCAACCGAGTTAGAAAAACAAATGGATAAAGAAGACCCACCAATCGAACCAATGGGCGAGACCAAGAGAGCTCTGCTCGACAGGAGTGTGCTGGGTCAGGAAGTTATCATCGCCGAAGGGATGCCCAAAGAAGGGGAAGAAGAGTTAGTCGCATTTCTCAGGAAGAACAGGGACGTCTTTGCATGGTCCGCCAGTGACCTTCAGGGGCTCAGCAGAGACATCATCGAGCACAAGCTCAGAATAGACAGCAACACTAAGCCAAAAAAGCAAAAGCTCAGAAAAATGTCCGACGATAGAGTACAGGCGGTAAAAGCCGAAGTGCAGCGGTTATTGGATGCAAAAGTCATCAGAGAAGTAAAATACCCGACGTGGCTAGCCAATACCGTCCCGGTGAAAAAGAAAAACGGAAAATAGAGAATGTGCATAGATTTCACTGACTTAAACAAAGCTTGCCCCAAAGATGATTTCCCTCTACCAAGAATAGACACAATAGTCGATTCTGCGGCAGGGTCCGAGTTATTGTCGCTCTTAGACTGCTTCTCAGGTTACCACCAAATATATATGTACATGCCAGATGAGGAAAAAACGAGTTTTATCATGCCATTCGGAACCTATTGCTTTGTCCGAATGCCAGAAGGATTGAAAAATGCCAGGCCAACCTTCTGCAGAATGACAAAAGAAGCTTTTGGCGATCAAATAGGCAGAAATCTTTCATCGTATGTCGATGACCTTGTGGTGAAAAGCGTCAAGAAGCGAGACCACATCAGTGACTTGGCCGAAACTTTCGCCAATTTGCGAAGCACCAACCTCAAACTCAACCCGGAGAAGTGTGTCTTCGGAATTAAAAAAGGGAAGGTCCTCGGCTGCCTAGTATCCTTGAAGGGAATCGAGGCCAACCCAGACAAGATCAAGGCCCTTACCAACATGAAAGAACCCCAGTGTCAAAAAGATGTACAAAAGCTCACTGGAAGAATTGCGGCACTAAACAGGTTCATCTCAAGATCCGCTGAAAGAAGCCTTCCTTTCTTCAAAGTCCTAAGGAACGCGAAGAATTTCGAATGGGGGCCCGAACAAAGCAGAACCTTCGCCGAGTTAAAAGAATATCTGAAAGAACTCACCGCCTTTGCGAGCCCGAAAAAAGATGAAATCCTTCTGATGTACGTCTCAGCATCTCATTCAGCGGTATGTGCAGCCTTGGTTCAAGAGCAAGAAGCTAAGAAAGAAAATATGGCGGTGGAAATCCAAGTACCGGTGTATTATGTATATGAAGCTCTTTCAGGGTCAAAAGTATTCTATTCAGAGTTGGAGAAAATAGCATACGCGGTGATCATGGCCGCGAGGAAGTTACGACACTACTTCGAAGCGCACACTATCAAGGTACTGACTAACCAACCGTTGCACGACATGTTCCGCAACAGAGAGGCCTCAGGCAGAATAGCAAAATGGGCCCTGGAATTATCAGAACACATAGTGGACTTCGAATCCAGAAGCGCCGCCAATTCCCAGGTCCTGGCAGATTTCATCGCAGATTGGACAGAGCCCGGTTCTTACACGGAAGGCCCCGTATTCGAAGAACCCTGGATAGTAGAATGCGATGGGACGTGGTGCCACTTAGGTGCCGGAGCCGCCGCCATTCTACGATCCCCATCAAAAATGAAACTCAGATATGCTGTCAGATTAGAGTTCGACCCTGGCACCGACAAATGCACAACCAACATCGCAGAATACGAAGGCCTCTTGTTAGCACTCAAGAAGCTAAGGGCGCTAGGGGTCAGGAACATTATCATCAAAACAGATTCCAAACTGCTGGCAGGACACATCGACAAAACTTATAAGGCAAGAGATGAGCATTTGGCCAAATACCTGGACCTCGTTCGCAGCATGGAAAAACACTTCAGGGGATTCACTTGCGAGTATTTCGACAGAGGTTTCAACAGCAATGCAGACCAACTGGCGAAAGCTGCGTCAAAGAAAGAACCTTTACCATCAGACGTGTTCTATGAAACAGTCACCATTTTGTCGGTAAAAGCGATTCAAAAAGAGCCAAAGATGATAAATGCGATACAAAGCCAAGATTGGCGAGCCCCAATAACAGCCTACCTTCAGGGGTTCTATGAGCCTGAAAACGAGCTTGAAGCCAAGAGACTGAAGCAAAGGGCGAGGAATTATATGATCGTCGACGAGTTCCTGTGCAAATATGGCACATGCACCCCACTCTTGGAATGCATAAGCGAGCAGCAAGGAATAGCATTACTCAATGAGATTCACAGCGGCATATGCGGCACCCATGTCGGGGCTCGGTCTTTGGTAAGCAAAGCCTTCCGACAGGGTTTCTACTAGCCCACCGCCATAAGAGACGCCGAGAACATCGTCAAAACATGTGAGGCATGCCAGAAATTCGGAAACAAAATCAGTAATCCGTCGCAACTAACTCAGCTAATCGCGCCGGTTTGGCCCTTGCAACGATGGGGAATTGACCTAGTTGGCCCTCTGCCCACCGCAAATGGAAACTACACTCACGCAGTGGTGGCCCTAGACTATTTCACCAAATGGATAGAAATCAAGCCCTTGGTAAGCATCACAAGCGCGGCAGTCCAAAAGTTTTTCTGGCAGAATATCATCTGTCGATATGGTGTCCCAGAGGAAATAACAGTAGACAACGGCAAGCAATTTGACAACCAGGAGTTCCGAGAATTCTGCCATTCTCTGGGCGTCAAGGTGAACTTCGCTTCAGTTTACCACCCAGAGTCAAACGGCGCAGTTGAAAACGCCAACAAGCAAATATTCGAGGCAGTCAAGAAAAATCTCCTCGGCCAAAAGAAAGGGAAATGGGTCGAAGAGCTCCCCAAAGTGGTATGGTCACATAATACCGCCGTTTCTAGGACAACACAATTCTCGCCGTTTAGACTACTATTCGGCGCAGAAGCAATGACCCCAGAAGAGGTAAAACACCAAAGCCTGCGAGCTCGCCTGGCCAGTGAAACAAGCGAATTTCTAGCCGTCAGTAAAGATATATCAGAGCTGGACAAGGACAAAGCAATCACCAACCTAGAGAAGTATCAAGAAGAAACAAGAAAATGGTGAAACAAGAAAGTAACGCCCCGAGAGCTCAAGGAAGGAGACCTGGTTCTCCTCCGAACACCAAGAACGGAAAACAACGGCAAGCTGAACGAAAAATGGCAAGGACCTTACATCATAGTAAAGACCAATCATCCAGGATCCTACCGTCTCGCAAACAGCGAAGGCCAAGAGTTGTCGCATTCATGGAATGTGGACAACCTCAAGAAGTACTACCCTTAACTTGTAAGTGAAAAGGGCGGCGTGCAGTTATAAACGTCGTCGCTTTCTAGAGTAGGTTTTACCTTCCCGCATTTCAAAACTGTATCCCACGGTCTGTACTCTTTTCCTCACAGGGGAACCCTTTCGCAAGGGGTGAGGTTTTTAATGAGGCAGTACCTTTGTAACCCTTTATCAATACAAAAAGGCGCATTTCCCCCAAGAAAACGTCCCCTATCCACTCGATGCGAAGTCAAAGCGCTTCGCCATATCGAGGCTTTCCGCACAAATCTGAGTCGTGCAATCTGCAAGAACGCCGATAAGCATAGGCTCCAATCGCGCCATCAGGCGAATTCACCTCGTGGCAAGTCATTAAGACAAGAAAAAAGTAAAAGGCCACAAAAGGCAACAACTCTTCTCCAAGGAGAAGGTCATCCCAAGGGATGCGCGCAATAAAAAAAAAAGCGACACTATTCGCTTTGCGCCACAAAACTCAATCCTACAACGCGGTTCCATTGCAACTTGCTACGGGGGGAGGGATGACGTTCATCACTCATAGCAACTAGCAATTCCACCGCCATTGTACTCAAGCGCTCCAAGCAATCCCCAAGTACCACACATAAGCGGCTATATACGCAAGGGGCTACCTCACACACAAGCGCGCATATTTTAATCGAAACAAATAGGACCATCAATTCGTCGCACATCTCGTATCACTAAAAATTCAATTACAAGCCAAACGGCGACACAGTTCAGAAGAAAACCGAGTACACAAGTGCGACATTTTCATGCATCAAAGTCCAGTTGGACAACAAAGCCGGGATTTACCCCCACATCATAGGAACAACAGAAGTAATCCAAGTATGGATCCATTTCCATCATCTCCGAGGGCTCGCTCTTTATCGAAGAATCCGCTCCGCGCAAAGAACACGAGGCGGAACAGCTCGCCAATATCTCCTTGCCCTCGCGATATTGCGCCACGCAATCTTTCCAAAACCTAGCAAATGTGGCACGCGGAAATCGCGATACGAATTGTAGATGGGATTCTCCAGAAACACGAATTCCATCGCGTTCATACTTCAACGGGTGAAGTCGGAGAGCATTACGCTCCAACCATTCCTGTTCATAACGTACACGCAAAATGCAATTAAAAGTATATTACAGACCAAGTCCCTCATCTCCCAAAACCTAGAGAAATCTAAACCTCTTCAGCAGATTTAGCGGCATCTTCAGCCGCAGTAGCACCCGCAGCAGGAGCAGAGTCCTTCGTCAGGCCCTCAGCAGACGGCGTCGCCTTTTTAGTTGGGGTGGCAGAGGCAGCAGGGGGAGCATCGGCGACATCCCCCACAGACGACCCATCCTTCGACGGTTCCGTCATTGGAATGGCCTTCGCGGCTCTCGGCGCCGTCTCTGTCCTCGCCATTTTACTAGCGCGGCTCTCTGTAGACGAGGACGCGCCGCGTTTACGCGACTGCTGGCCTTCAGAAGACGTGCCAGACTTAATCTGTCAAACAAAAACAAATCAGCGAAAGAGAACATCGGCAAAAACGAATATAGAAACAGTAGTCAGAGCAATTGCAAACCTCAGCGAGTTTTTCCGCGGCAAATTTTCGGCTAGCCTCTACACCGTGAGTGCGCCAATACTTCAGCATGAATCTCTTTAGAACAACCCGAATGTGCTCACTCATCTTGCCGGTATCAACACCGCCGAAATTGTCGTCAGCATAGCTAGGACGCCCAAACTCAATGAAATGTTTACAACCTCTTTTCTCAAGAAGGTCCAGGATGGCGTGGCAGGCAGCCTTCGCCGAAAAAACACCGATGTTATCAAAAACATCGGGGAGATCGCCAAGTTCCCCTTTCAGCCACGCAAAAAAAGCGGCAGGTCGAATATGCGATGGTTCTGTGGGAAGAGGGTTGAGCTCCCCACCGAACCTGCCGACAATCTCCCGGAGCCGGCCAAAAGTTTCACCGACTCCAGCAACAAATTCCGCGGCGTAAATATTGGCCGTCCTTTCTACTCGGCGGTTAGCTTCCTCCAGATTCGTCGCTTTTGACACGGCAGCAACCCGCTTCTGTTCAGTCACGTCCAGGTCTGTCCGCAGGCGTCAATAATTATTGTCATACTCAACACCTCCTCCTGCAGCGCCTTGCTTGCCTTGCAGACATCAACGATCTCCTTTTCACAGTTAGCATTCCCAGTCTCGAGAATCTGACATCGCTCGGCAAGCTTTCGATTTTCCTCGCGCAAGCGGGCAAGCTCAGAAGCATCGGCATTTTCAGCCCCAGCACCGGGCAGCTTCTCCCGCAGAACCCTCATCCCAGCAGTCACCTGCAAAAACCAACAGTCATCATTCGCCGCGACCTCTGCAATTAGAGCTCATCCATCTGAACGCTCTTAAAGCGACAACTTACGAAGCTACCTTGGCGTTCCACAATCTCGGCGAGAGCAGAAGCATTGGCGCCAGCCAGATACGCCGCAAATTCTGCGAACAAAGAAATCACATAAGTACCAAAAGAATGCCAAAAATCCAAAAAAAGAATAGCGAGGCAAAAACCTTCAGCGCCAGTCTGAAGCGAGCCAGCAACGAGGTCCGCCATAGGATTTGCAGCTTCTTTATGCGCACCTGTGGAATCACCTGAACCTGCGTCAGAGGAATCACTCTCAGACGAGTCGCCGGAACCAGACTCGCTAGAACTCGAGCCCACCGCAGTTTCAGAACTACGGCTGCGCCCAACAACGTCGATAATAGGAGAATCTCTCGGCAACTCAACATCGTCGACTCTTTCAAGAACAGGGGGGTCATTGTCATCTTCTGGCATCTCGTCCTCCAACAACTCTTCTTCTTCATCATCGCCAAAAAGCGACGGCATCAACGACCGCCGAGATCTTTGTTGTTCAGCCTCAGCGTCAAGGACAGGAGCATCAAAGGTCGCCGCGGTTTCAGGAAATTGCAGCGACTCCGAGTTGCGATCAGGCTCCTCCTCCAGAAACTCTTCGTCCGAATCCTCAAAACCAGACGCCATCAACTTGCGACGGCGAGAGCAAGCCTCCAAAATCTCTTCGGCATTTTCAGCTACACCCACGCCAACCCCAGAGTCTTCACGATTTCTCTCGGAAACTCCGCGCGAATCTCCGGGAATCCCAGCAGATGCAGACGTGCTCGTACCGCCAGTGGCCCGGGAAATGGATTGCTTCCGCGAAACCAGGCGGTGTTTCGCTTTCTCGGCGGCACGAGAGCTGGACACTGACTTAGCCGCGGACGCCGCCCTCGGTAATGGTGCAGGCCTCGGGGCTAGGGCAGGCCTGCGAGGAACAGAGACAGCAACCTCCGCCTCCCAGATCCTCCTTTCCACATGAGTAGAACTGGGGAGCACCTCATCGCCTTTCTTCTTGCGACCATTCTTAGTAATGTGAACGACGTGGTCGCAGTATTTCAGCTTCATCTCGTCAAAAACGCGATTAAGCCGATGAGGAGGAACGAGAAGCTCAGATCGATGTTGTTTTTCCAGGGCGGTGAAAGGCCCACAAATTATGGACGCCGCAGTTTCAACTGCTTTCACAAACGCGGCGTTGGTAATGGTTTCGGGTTTCTGGAACTGCAAGCCAGGCACTTTGTACTCCACCCTCAAATCCTTCAAGCGCCGTTTCAAGAAAGTCTTGGGATGCCAACCATCGCGAATTGGCCACACACCTGCAACGATGAACTCTTCAACCAAGTCACGCCCCCCGCAAAGAGCGATGGCTTTCCAAAAGGCGAGGTCACAGCGCTTGTAGTTATCGGTCTCATTGAAAGTTGGAGACTTGTTCAAATCCATATCAATCATCCGACTATGCAGCGGATAAACGGTCTCTCCCTCGCGATTCTCCACGCACGGAACCCTCGCATAAAACCACCAATCCCTCCAGTCATCCGGCCACTTGTTCTTGTCACCGCCAGCAAACTTCACCTTGTCAAGCTTCGCCTTCCCACCGAAACTGCGAGATCTAAAACTGCAGGTCCCATACTGCGCGCTGAGGTCGTCTTCTCCAAAGGAAATAATCCGAGGAGTGACATGAACATCAAAATACCGACAAAAGCACCCAGAGTCCAAAGCACCTCCAAAGCTCTTTGCCGCCCAGGCAAACTTAGACAGCATCGCCATAGCATTGGGAGTAAGATGGTGAAGGTCCATGTTAAACCGATAAAGCACCTTGTACAAAAAGTCATGTGCCGGAATACGCAAGCCAGCCTCATAGAGATCGCGATACACCACTGCTTCATCCAACTCAGGTTGCGGACCCTCCTCAAAATAGCCAAGTTTGACGAACTCAGCGATGACTTCATCGATCACCTTAGAAGGCCCAATGCGACATGTACCCTTATATTCCTTCTCCTTTGGCTGCCTCAGTTTACCAGCACGATCACGGGGGTCACCAGACGACGACGACTCAACCTCGACAACCTCCTGGCGAGCATCAGCGTCCATCTCATCATCTGAATTCCCCCAGCCACAGAACGGCGATGTTTCGACTCCTTAGCAGCAGACTCAGCGAGAGCAGACTCAATATACAAATCGAAATAGCGAGTTTCTCCCAGATCCTTACCTTTCTCGCCGCCTCTATCAGCGGCCAGACCAGACCCCTCCTGAGCCTGCTCTGCGGTAGAGTCAACCAGCGTCTCAAACCTTTGCCTCTGCGAAGCCGATATCGGGTTCACCTCATCGCCAGATCCCGCCTCCCCGCTATCGTCGACAAGTCTAGCGGTATGCGCCACACGGGACATCGCGCTACAAAACGCGACGATCAGAAAAAGCGATGAGCAACGGTTTCGGCCCGGCAAAAGAAAACCCACCTCACCAGGCCACCCGTCGCAAAAAATCCAAGAATCAGCGACGACCAGCGAGATCCCGAGCGAGAGCGTGAGAAGCAGCAGGTCGAGGCGGAAATGATCGCCCCCGCCACCACCCCCCACCCTTATATAGGCCACGTCGCTCCGAAAATCGCGCCAGGCAGTTAATGAGCGTGTGTTCGTGTAAAAAAAAACGTCACCTTTTGGTTTTCTTTCAGGAGGGATGACGTCACGACGCGCTGTTCACCATCTTTGCAAGGTCGAGGCGAAAGGTCGTCGCGGACCTGCACCATCGCGAAACGACCATTCGCCTCGAGGGGCTATGTTGGGGACGAGGACCAGCTCCAGGTCGCCGCCATTCCCTGAAGATATCGCCAATATCGCCGTTGTGAACCGGACCAGCTCCAGGTCGCCGCCATTTCCCGGAGCATCGCCATTTTCTGATAAGCGCCAAGCAAATGGCGATGATCACCGCGTCACCGGATGACGTCATAGTCCTAGGGTTCTGGTCTCCAGTGTGAAATGACACGTGTACCCTTCTGGACATTTTTGTACATTACCAGGGACGCGTCTTGTAATTAAAGTCGAAGGGCATATTGGGCATGTGTAAATGTCCCTTCGACTTCCCTATAAATATCCCATCACAGGCATCGTGTAGGGGGACGGTTCATGGTGTACTGTTCCCCTTAATAGTCATCATGCTTGTATCATTTATCTCGCTTTTCCATTAGTTGTATCGCTTGTGTTAGGCGGAATCATAGTAATTGCGATGATTACTTTGAATCCCCAACAGGGCTCCCCAACACTGTTGTGTAGGAATGCTAAGAAATTAGGTTGCCGTTACACTGTTCGATGAAATGCCTTTGATCTTAGAAAATAATCTTTCATGTCCTCATGTAGTTTCACTACAAGAGAAATGATTATTAGTGACCAAGGTACTTGGTCACTATATGTGTATTGTTAGTTACAATAGCTATTTTGTCACCAACAATCTTGGTCACATTTTGGTAGCTAAAAGCTTGTCACTATATGTATATAGTGACCAACAATTGTATATGTTTTGGTCACTAAAGCTCTATAGCAACCAACACAATCTTGATAGCTATACATAATGTTGGTCACTAAAACCATATATCCACCAAATATTTTAAACTTGGTCACTATTAATCAACTTTTAGTGACCAACAAAAAAAAATTCCTTGGTCACTAAAACTTGGTGACTAAAACTCCATTTTCTTGTTTGGCCGTACTGTTTGCTCATGAACTCGATCGTCATGTTGAGCATATATGTTACTACAAATCAAAGGCGTGTGAGTGATAGAAAATGTGCCTCTTCCCAACTGCTGATGAACACTAGATGTATTGGGAGAAGAACCATCACAGGCACATGTGAAGCTGCATATATATATTTCATATCAGAGGAACAATATGGTATATAAATTCTGTAGCCACTCCAAGAGTATAATTGCTATTGGAGAAGATGGAATTCTGGAATAATTTGTATTTATAATTTAAATTTTGAAGCAGACATTTGTGTTTTGAAATATTTCATATCTATGTGAGCTTCACACAGATATATGTGACTGAGACATTCTGACGGACTTGCTGATTCCATATCTTTGTGAAGCTGCAGTTGATCATGCACTCTTGTGTCCTCAAATCTCAGGGGTGCTGTGAGATGAAAATTCTCTTGACGTTGGTTTTTTCCATACCCGAATGGTTGCATCGTCTTGTAAAAACACTCGAATGTAAAAGATCTCTAGGCCTTGTTTTTATATTTTTTTTCATGTGAGGGTTCGCAAGACTTAACTGTTGTCTGGGTTGTATTTCGTTTCTTATGTAAAATACCCTCATATTATTAATACAACTCAAAATACTAGTGGTACTAGTGGGAGAGGAACCAATCTGGACCGGATTGTAAATACCACTAATATATGCTAGGGGTATGGGGCACCTTAAAACTTCTCTAGTAAGGCAGATTGTATTTTCTTTTTCTCAAAGAGCAGAGCTGCTACCAGGTTCATGCATTCGAATGGTGGATACAGAGATCCATCATGTTGCCCAGGAATATGACCAGGCACGCATCCTAGCAAAACGTCACACTTCGACATCGCGTAGTTGCATGCATGTGTAGGTGCGTGCCCTTGCTGGTTCAATAACGAACCTAACAATGATAGACAGGTCCCGTCCAGATGAAACGGACAAATGCAAATTAAGTGCCAAGGACCGCACATGATCGAAGTGATCTAACACCATTGTGAGTATGAGAAAATGGGGTGATAGGCACTGGGACGGGAGGCAGAATGCACGTCGCGAAGTATGAGAAATGTCATTACAGAAAAGTGATACATCATGTGGATTCGTAATACTCCTTGAATGCTCGATCACGCGAAAAAACAAAATGGTCTGCACGGTTCTTAAACTTGTCTTCAGGTGTTATTTAGGTTGTCGAACTCTAAAACTGTATATTCAGATTCCTACACTTGATAAACTATGTCTAGAAATCTTAGGTCTGCTACTGTTTACACCACAGACAGGACATAAACTTCACCGATACTTGCGGAACCAACGCCTGATGCAAACACCGACATGGCGAGGCGGCCCACCTCGGACATGGCGAGGCAGCCGGCGAGCGGCCGCATGAATTTGGCAGGGCACAACGCAAGAGGATGTGGCACGGCTCGGCGAACACTGCTTGGGCCGGTAGTGCCGTAGTGCTCATTGACGAAGTGTCTATTTTGCCCCTGCAGTTGGTACCTCCGGTACCTGGTAACTTTTGGAGGATGGGAAAAAAGCTCATGCTATTATTGTTACCTCCCAACCAAGAACTGACTAGGCTCGTGTGCACATGAGCAATTGGACATTCAAAGAAGAAGTTTTTCGCTGTCTTATACTGGCCATGACATTCCTGGATCACCTTACCATTCAAAACTGCATAATGTTTAATCTCCACATAATGATTTTTTTTTTATTTGCGGTGCACTTCGCTCCAGGGGCATTTATGAGCCACTCATCACTCTATTTCACAACTCGACATTTTGTTTGTTGTTTACTACTACTACTACTTCCAGACTTCCAAAGAAATATACAGGCATTGCCAAAATTAGAATTAGTTGCAATGAAGAAAGCTTCGTTGCAACCAAGTTCTTCAAAAAACAGCAGGGTGCATAAACCATCCAAAACTCAGCACTAGCAACCACGAACTTTCAGCTTCATCTCTGCAAACTGCTGCATGACTTTATTTCCTGAGCGGGAAATTGCTTCTTCGACATTGATTATTGAACAGACACCAGGTGCTGAATCAATACATGGATCCCGTGCTCTTCTTGATTTTTGGGCAAACAACAGTTCAGTTCCTCGGGTTTCTCAATATATATACTTTTGAATCAAGCAAAATATGGATAGAGAACTCTGAAAAATATCATCTTGTTCGTCTTTCGCTTTGCTGCCCAGACGGTCCTGCAGGTAACAAGTAACTTCACAAAACCATTCATATAGGTGTTCTTCATGGAAAAAAAACAAACCAATCTTTAGGATCAACAAAACTGGTAGAGGCAATAAAGTTAGTTAGATCCCCATCAGCTAGTACCCAAATTGGCTTGTTTCCTCCAATCAATCGTTTGTTTCCCCGCTGGCTCAAATGGAATTGTTGTTCATTCACCAAAAAGGAAAAAAGACATCGAAGAGGGCCTGAACATAGCATTCTTGATCGCAGGCCCATGTCCACGGCCTAATTGGGCTGGCACAGGCGATCCAAATGATTTCGTCCTTTCAGCCCGACCCGACACCCACCTTCCCAACCGTCATCAGCAACCGCGGCCGCCGCCCTCTACCTCTGCCGCCGCCGCCTCCTCCTCTCCGCCAATAGCTCAGTCCTCGTCTTCCTCCGTCGCCGCCTCCGCTTGCTTTTCTTTAGAGCAGCCGCAGAGACATCGGCGTTGGGTTCTACTCCTTCTCCTTACCGCACTCTTCCTCTGTCCGGCCACAACGCGGCGGCGCTCACATGTACGTATATTTTTCTCCTGGCGATTCATTGTATTCCAGTGGTATTTCGGCCTCCCTCGGAGCCATCTTAGGAGCTAGAGGGACTAAGATAGATAGATAGTATTGATGTTCGATTGGAATCATTCTTGATGTTTGGAGTAGTCCGGCCGTGGGAAATTTTGTGCGATTTCTTTTTCAGACTTGTTAATGCTGTCTCTTCTGAAAGTTCCTTGTTACTGAAATGCCTGCAGGACTGGGTCATCTAAGAAGCATGAGCTCAAATCTAAGCAGAAGCTGGAAAAGAAGCTCAGCTTCTACAGCAGTAAGTAGCAATTCCTGATCGATAATTTTACCGTGATGCTCTTGTCATCTTTCTTTACCCATTTGATTCGACGTATGTGTAAGCCAGAGGTAGTATATGGTAATTTTAGTCGGTACAGTTTGATTGTTTGACATAGCTGCCTGATGAATGATGATGGAGGCATTAGCTTTTGGCATATGAAATTCTGTGACTCTCGTTTGAGTTTTGGGAGGAAGAACATTACTTGATGATTTATTAGAGAAGAACGAATGTTACACAAAGTATTTTATATGTCAGAGATGTACCAGCAAAGTTGGGGCTGGAAGCTTCACCCAATAGAAGTGATGCGTTTATGGGGTTAATTTGCAGTTCAAATGGTAACTGAACCCTGTATGTTTCGACTCCTGTCATAGGCTTACAACTAGGACCAAAAGAAAAAAATAAAAAAAAATTATCGTCACAATGACCTGTGTGATGTAAGGGAGAACTTAATTTGGGAAGTTTAGGCTTTGTTCCATACTTGCATTTTTTTCCCCTGCTCCTAGTTCCCCACTGCTTGTATTTTTGCTGTTCTGTTTATCATGAGCCATGCTTACCATAGTTTGCCCTTTGCTTTATTTCTCACTTAATGTTTTGCTCTATTCTTTCAGAAGTCAAAGATGCAGTTACTACCCTAAATGCTAATAAGACTATTAGTAAGGTATTTATAATCCCTCTTCATTAGCATATCATACCTTTTTTATCAACTATGTCACGCTGTGACAGCTTGGTAATTGTCAATTTCATTTGATTAAGCACCATTTAACCAACCTTTCCACGGGGTGACAAAACTATGTGACTGTGGATTACACTTAACCCATCGAGAAATGCTCAACTTTTGGTACTATGCAGAACAACAACATGCAACCTGCGAATTTAGTTTTTCTTTAAAGAAGGAAATGTGGAAAGATGCTAGGGTCTGTATTAGTTAGTCATAACCTGGTGCAACATAACGTATCGTGGTGACCAATCCTGTATACCAAGGGTCTTGCAAGAATCCACTGGCTATATTTGTATCTTTCTAAGAACGTTTTCCAATCCTTGGATGCTATCTGAGCATGTTTGGTTGTCTTCCCTTTCCTCATCTCATATATGCAGCATGGTATATCCTGCATGAGAGGAAGCAAGCTGAGCCGCTGAGGAGGTGCATACTTTCGGACAAGAGTATTAGGTTGGTTGTATCTAAGATTGTATGAGCGAGTACAGAAATAGGTGAAAAGTGCTGATATTGTGTTTGGTTGCCTGTATGAAGTTGCATCTGTCCAGCTAGGCCCGTGAGAGAAAGCCAATTTGGGTGTGCGGCCCCATACAGCATGAGGGGATGCATAGGTGCTGCAGGTGCTAGATTGTCCTGTAGGAAACCAAACACCCTTCTTTGCGAGAATACACGCACAAGGGGGTGCAGGATGGCCCTCGTCCACTCAACCAAATATCCCTACACTTCCTTGCACTGCTGAAAACTGGGAGCTCTTCACCCTCTCTATAGCCAAAGCAACCACATAGTGCCACACTTCAATGTGGTCAACTTCTTCTTAACTGAACTGATTTCAAATTTAAAATGCAAAATTGAAAGTGATCATGACTCTTCTCTCCTCGGGCTAACCGGAAGCATACTATCCTCACTTTTTATTTATTTATTGAATAATTTCACTGAATGTTGACAGGGACTGGATATTTGTTTGAAAGATAATGTCTTTATCTTTTTGTTCATAAACCGAGAACATGTATATGATTTGGTGTCATCCACATATAGAAGTTGGCTCAACGTACATCTACTGGATTATTACTGTAGTAAAAGCCAGCTTGAGTACTCAATTGCAAGATACTAAACTCACATTTCTGGCTGAAGGTTTGGAAACTTGTTCCATAATTTCGGCTGTTGTATTTACTACACAAGTTTTAGTTGCATATAACATCTAAAAAGAGTTGAGGTTTTCAAAGTCCCACCAGCACTAACTTATTGCTGTGTCTCCGAGTCGTGTGTTTGTGTGTGTAGTCAGGCTGATTCCCTTTAGCTCCAGTTGCTTGCATGTCTGCATCATCCTTTGCGTTCATGATATATTGAAGAAATGATGGTGAAAGGCACTACTACAACACTACATATGTTTGATTTGACCATTCAATGACACGTGAATACCCATATTCTTTTTCATTTATGAAGTTAGCTAACTATATGATTGTGTAACTTATTTCACAAATGTATTTATGCCACATATGTTTGTTAACTCTCTCTGGCAATACCTGTTTGCATTTGATATGGTTCCAATATTGAAGTACACATGTACTTGTCATCAGTTTCGTGTAGCCTGCATTTTGTTTAGTTCAGATTTATTATGACGTTCATTCTGGATGAATTTTAATTTCTTGCTCTGCAGAAAAAGAAACAGAGGAGTCGGAGTCGCCAGAAGAAACTAAAAGCATATGATCTCTCGGCGCTCGGTGAGTTCCTTCCTGAAACGGCTGCACCAGAGCAGAAGCCTAAAGCAAAGCTGAACTGCAAGTCTAGGCAGACTTTAGTGTATGTAATACTGTCTTCACATCTGCTGCTTCCTTGCTCCATATTATTGTCCACACCCGTGGTTCTAAATCCTGAAACCACTCTGTTTCCTAGGCAACGTGAGGCTGCTCAACTGAAAGCTGTACTGAACAATCCACAGTTCCAGCTTGATCCATTTGCGGCAATCCATCAGCACCTGCTAGCGACACAGCCCCCTGATGCTGTGAAGAAGGATGATGCCGTGAAGCACGGCAAGGACTCCAAGGACAAGAAAAGGAGGAGGAGGAAGAAGAATGCTTCTGCGGGCTCTCAATCGATGGAGATCTGATGTTGTAACTTATCTATTCGTTCGGTTCTAACTTCTTCTGGGGTGATATCATGTTTGAACTTGAGACGAGTTTTGATATTGACCAGTTACGATTGTGATATCAGTTCCCGTTTCTTCGCAAAACATTCTTTTTTTTGAGAACGTGCGGGGCACGTTATTTCATTAAGAAGAGGATTGTTACAAACGTGGTCAGGGCGAGCTCCCCTAAGGGAGCAAGCAAAAACCAACCACGCTGTAAAGTACAACGACCACATACAAAAGCTAAAAGGAAGAACAAGTGCGAGCACAGGCTATTACAACGCAAGCGCGGGAAACAAAAACACCACAGAGGCTGTAGCCTACATGAGGTTCCTAAATACAGATTAAAGACAACAACGAGCTACTCAACGTTTCTGGATCTTGGGGAGAACAGCTTCCGCAGCTTGGTGTAGCCCGCCCTAGCCCAAAGGCTTGCTTCATCCACAATGTCTTGGGCCAGTGCGACCGGCTGTAAGGCTTGGAACTCATGGACTCTTTTGTTCCTTTCTTTCCAAAGCCTCCAAGCGACCAAAACTACTAAGGTATCAAAACCAGTCCTGGACTCCTTGACAATTCTCTTTCGTGATTGTACCCACCAGTCAACAAAGGGTGTTTCATCCAATGCTGGGGCAGCATGGTGGATTCCAAAGCGCCGTAGTACCCTGTACCACGTTTCACGACTATATACACAATGTAGAAGCAGATGATCTAGTTCTTCTGGCTCCTGGGCGCATAGTGCGCAGGTGTCGTCATCTCTCATTCTGTGGCGTAGTAGCCTGTTGGATGTCCAATTGCGACCTAATAGGACAAGCCAGAAGAAGAAGCGACATTTGTTTGGCGCCTTGGTTTTCCAAAGGATACGTGCACCCAGTATTTCAGACTGGCCAATAAAGAAGGCGTTGTAGGCAGTTGCTGAGGTGAAGCGACCATCTGGTGTCCATTTCCATTTAAATTGATCTGGCACGTTTGTGAAGTTTACTTCTGAGAGGATCCTGGCTACCTTGAACAGTTCTAGGAAGACTTGTACTGTATGTGGTCCCTCTATGTCTCTAATCCAACGTCTATTTTCCAATGCATCGCACACTAGTCGCGTGTTTAGGGTGCCTGTAGCGACCGCTGCGACCAAGTTTGGTGCAATAGTTTTCATTGATGCCCCTTGACACCAGTTATCCTGCCAGAAGAGGGCCGATTTGCCATCCCCTATAACGACCGAGAGCGAATTATCAAAAAGGGCCTGTGCCATTGGTGTGGTGGCAACTGGCATACATGCCCAGGCCTTGTCTGGTTGAGTTCGCGCGAGCCAGTTCCATCGCATGCGGAGTGCGTAACCACATAGCTTTAGGTTTCGTATTCCAAGTCCACCTAAGGCAAGGGAGCGGCAAACTTTCGACCAAGCGACCGCACATTGTCCGCCTTTGACCACATCTGAGCCTGTCCATAGGAAGGCTTTCATCAATTTCTCAATAGTTTCGATTGTCCAATTTGATAGGCAGACCGCGATGGCTAGGTAAACCGGTATGGCCGAAAGGGTGTCCTTGGTTAGCGCCAACCTTCCAGCTCTATTTAGTAGGCGACCTTTCCATGTTGGGATTCTGTCTGCTACTTTGTCAACCAGTGGCTGCAGCTCTGCCTTTGTGAGTTTCCATATTGATAGAGGAACTCCTAGGTATTTGCAAGGGAATGACCCCTCCTGGCATGGTAGTGCTCGAAGAACCTTAGCCACATCCTCCTCCGAGCAGCGGATCGGGTAGAAATTGCTTTTGTTGAAATTAGTTGCCAACCCTGATGCCTCCTTGAAGATGCGGAGTATCTCTGCTATGAGGTTGAGATCTGAATCGACCGGTGAGATGAAGAAGATGACATCATCCGCGTAGAGGGATGCCCGGAATCTGGCTCGAGGAACTCCTAGGGGCTGAAAGAGCGACCAAGCATCTGCTGTGGCGATGAGCGCATTTAGGGCTTCCATTACTAAAAGGAACAGCATAGGAGATAGTGGGTCTCCTTGCCGCAGTCCCTTTGCGTGACATATCCTGCGACCTGGGGTGCCATTTAGCAGGATTTTGGTGCTCGCTGAGGCTAAGATAAGCGCGACCCAGTCTCTCCATCGTGTAGGGAAGCCCATGTGTGTGAGGATATCCAGCAGGAACGGCCAGGAGACAGAGTCAAACGCCTTTGCAATGTCCACTTTGAGCAGGATCTTGGGTTTTTGTCTCCTGTGTAGTTCTTTTGCCAGTCCTTGCACATAGCGAAAATTATCATGGATATAGCGACCTTTAACAAATGCACTTTGGTTCATCTTTACTAGCTCGGGTAGCCAGGGAGCTAGCCTGTTAGCGAGGCCTTTGGAGAAAATTTTCCCAAAACTATGGATGAGGCTAATGGGTCTATAGTCTGCGACCTGCTCCGGGACCTCTTTTTTTGGCAAGAGAATGAGTAGTGCATCATTTAGATGATGGAAGCTTCTCCCATCCATCGTAGATAACGCATTGAAGCCTGCAACCAAATCTTCCTTTATGATCGGCCATGCACTCTGGTAGAAACGACCTGTGAAGCCATCTGGACCTGGTGATTTGTCTGGTGGTAGTTCCCGAATAATCTTCCAAATCTCATCCTCAGTAAATGGCGCAGCTAGCGTATCTAGTGCTAGGGTGGGGAGGCCTAGTACATCTAGCTTGAGCCTCAGCGACCTTGTTGAGTTAGACCCAAGAATTCCTTCAAAGAAATTGAAGGCCACTTCCGCTTTGTCTTCTTCTGTAACGATCTTTACTCCATCCACCAAGAATGAAGGGATGTAGTTTTTCCGCCTCCGGTAAGAGGCATGCAAGTGGAAAAACTTGGTGCTTGCATCCCCCTCCGTCAGCCATGTTAGTGAGGTGCGTTGTCTCGCAATGGTGCGCTGGAGAGAGGTGAGCCCTAGGTATTTGAGCTTGGTTTGTCTTCTTAGACGAAGCTCATGCTGGGATAGCGACCTTTTCTCCTGGGCTTTGTCTAATTGGAGGATGATCTCCTTTGCGACCTCAACCTTTGCTCTTATGCTCCCAACGAAGCGTGAGCTCCAACCCTTAAGTGATTTACTTGTCGACCTCAATTTTTGATCAATCCTCCGCAGGGGGTCCTCTCCATGGCAAGGTATATTCCATCCCGCCTGTACTGCTTCCAAGTAGCCCTCAAACTTGGGCCATGTTGCTTCGAAGCGGAATCGGTTACGTGGATGCCACACAGAATCCAATTGGAGCAGTAAGGGCGCATGGTCCGAGCATCTAGACGAAAGGGCATGCAGCATGGTATTTGGGTATAGATCTTCCCAGTCGACCGTTATGAACACTCTATCTATGCGCTCTAAAGTGGCATGTTGTCTTTCATTGCTCCAAGTAAAGAGGCGACCATGAAGGAATATTTCCTTCAGTTCCAAGTCATTTAGGACCTGGCGAAAGCGACCCATCATTCTCCTATTCAGGTTATTGTTGTTTTTGTCCTCCGCCTTATAAATAAGGTTGAAATCACCACAGACCAACCATGGTGCAGAGGCTGGCGACCCTACCTCCTTGATTTCTTGCAGGAAAGCAATCTTGTCCGCGACCGATTGGGGACCATACACGTTGGTCAAATGCCAACTAGCTTGGTCAGGATTTGCTGCTGCTCGGATACGAACTGTGAGTGTGAAGGAGCGGAGTATTGGATTGGTTACAACCCACTCCCCTTTTTTCCATGCAATGATAATACCACCACGAGTTTCACAGGCAGGCAAGGCGTAATAATCAAACTCCGGTCCTAGCATTTCCAACATTAGAGAAGGGGATACAATATCCAGCTTTGTTTCTTGTAGACAAAGCAAGGAGACACACTCTGACGCGACCAACTCACGCACTGCGGTACGCCGGGTTCTTCTGTTGAGACCACGGACGTTCCATACAGACATGTTTAGAGACCCCATTAAATAAAAACTAAAAGAAAACGACCTATAGCCTAGACCTACTCGTCCGGGCCATCGACCAAGAGATCCGTCATGAAGTTGCTGTTGAGTAGCGCATCCAACGCAAGGCATTCCTCCTCGGTGAGGCCTCGCTCGAGGACCTCCAAGTACTGCACGAAGGATTCCGTGTCTGGCGGGTGTTCCCCGGAGATAATCCTCATGGCTCTCATCATCTTCGTTTGCGCGACTGTCTTTGCTGTGGAACCTCTGATGTTTGTGCGTGCTGCAATTCGCGGCTACGCCGTGGTAAGCCCACAGGCGCCTTTGCCTTTCTGGCAGAGGGAGGCGACGATGTAACTGTAGGTGGAAGGGAGGCGGTCACCATGCTGGTGAATTGCTGCAGCACCGTGCCTCCGTGTGGGTTCATCTCCATCGATTGTGATGAGGCGCGCGTGTCGGCAATTGATTGTAGCATGGCGTTCATGGTATTGAAGACAAGCGCAGCAGGCACAAGAGATGCCTTTGCCTCCTTGCCATTACCGCGAGCCGTGAAGGCTAATTGATGTGGTACTTCCAGAACTGTAACTGATTCCTTTCCTATGTTGTCGGTGCGGCCGGGGCGCACGAATGCAGGGGTGGTAAACCCAGGTGGTCCTTCATCATTGTCCAAACTGTGCCGGGCTTCGTCCGCCTCGCCATGTAGGGCGCGAGCAGGTGAGGCGGGAGCTTCCTGTGTAAAGATCTGTGCTGGGTCATCCATTCCCCTGTCTTGCGCTGTCAGAAATGGTGGCTCGGGCTCTATGTTGGCAAAGCCTGGAGGTCCCATGTCGGAATCGGAGACAACGTCATCCTGTATCTCTGCGGCCTCGCTGACTGTGGAGGCGACGACCGGCTTCAGCTTGTTGGGCTGTTTGTCATTTGCCGTTTGGGTTGGGCTGTCTCCCGAAGGAAGGATTCCTAGGGGGGAGGCTGTTTTGCGGCTCAAGAAAAAGAAGGAGCGGCCCGATAAGTTGACAACTTTCATCTCTGGCTGACGGTGTACCATATTGGATTGCAGCACGACCGAACTGTCTTGTGGTGCGACCTTATGCCCAGAAGTTTGGCTAGATGTTGCTTTCACACTTTCTGTGCATGTTACTGTCTTCTGGTCCCTCAGAGCAGCCGGGTGGAAAGGTTGAGCAGTGAAGGAGAGCCTGATCTTGTGACCAGGCCGGACCCGCCATTCATGGCCAGGGTCTTGGTCAATTGCTTGGCCTCTCACCGGCGGTACGTAAATTCCTTGGAGGCTCCACTCCGGGTAGCTTGGGGTTGGCCCCGAGGTGGGATGCTGGTCGATGTTGGCGCACCCCACCCCAGGCCAACAGCTCAACTGCATGGTACCCTCACCTGCCGACCTCTCCCAGGCCGATAGGCTTCCATCCGACGGAAAGCCGCGCGACCGGGCTTCACTTGCACCTAGCTCATGCGATTCCGACCCTTGAACCCCAAGAGCAACATTTTCTTCCGACCTGTGGGAATTTGCTCCATTGCCGACCGTTTCATGCGACCTGTACCTGTTGTTGCCTTCACCGCGGTTTGAACTCCTCTCATCTTCACGTCGATCACGCTTACGTGACCCTCCTGCTCCGTTTCTTCTATGACCCTCATCATCACCATTAGCACGATCAAATCCCTTGCTATTGCCATGCGGGTGGTTACGGTTATGCGGCCCAGCACCATCATGGCCATCATGTCGACGCCGCGACCCAGCGCCATCTGCATCATTGCTACCATTGTCTTCAGGAGGTGGAGAGGGAGAAGGCAGCATCTGAACATCAAGAATCTTCACGATCACATGGTAGAACAGGGATAGGTGCGGTGCACCCGGCTCCGGTAGGAGTGTCAGCTTGTAAGCCGGGATCAGGTCAGGGTGGAGGCGCGCCACCACCGCCTTGAACTCATCGATGTTGGCCTTCGTTTCGGTTTCAGGCGCCATTGCCAGAATGTTGCATGCGGATCCCAGCACATGTTGTGCTGTGCTGAGTAACCATAGATGTGCCGGGATGCCGGTCATGGCTACGTGTACCTTGTAGCGCATGGGAAGCGACTCCGCCTGCCCGAGCCGACTCCATTTCTTCACTTTCAGATAAAAGCTTGCCACTGGCGGGCATGGCGAGCGCAGGACACGCATCAAGTCTGCCGGCTCCTGGAACATAATGAGCCAATCCTCTGGCTGGTATTTATGAACCGTGATTGCAGTAGGAGGGACCTTGAAGAACCTCCAAAGATGGTCTTTGATGTCATTGACGGAGACGTCTTGCCGGCACCCCCCCACATCTGCAAGCAGCTCCCTGGAGAGGGCAAGCTCATTGGCGTCGACCTCCGGGCTACGCGGAATCACACAGAACTCCTTCTTGACACGACCCGAGCTGGGTTGCCAAGATGGCAAGACAGAGATGTCCACGGTCGGCACCGGCCGCTAGGGAGGTGATGGCGGTGGCGAAGGAGAACGGGGCCTTGAAGTTGATGGTTGCTCTGCCTGCGTACGAATGCTTGATTGGATTTGAGGGGTGCGCGGTGGTGGGGACCTGTGGCGCGACTCATCCGAGCCCTGCTCATGGCGACCACGCTTGGCCAGTCGTGCGCGCGACGACGGCGAGGTAGCAGGTGACGCGTCCGGCGACCTCCGGCCATGCGACGGAGGGGAGCGTGGCCGGGCTTCCTCCCTGCGCCGTCGAGTCAGGATGACTCGCGCGTCCAGCGGCGGCCAAGCCGAGGAATCGAACCGCTGCTGCGCACGCGCGGTTGGCTGTGCTCGCGTGCCATGCGACCTGTGGGGCGCCTGCTCCCGGCGTCCCCGAGCAACCTGGCCGGGTGGCCGGATCCCAACACGGGGCTTTGTGCAGTCCACCGCATGGTGACCAATTTCCTTGCAGTTGAAGCATCGAGGACGCGACCTGCAGTCCGCCTTGACATGATCTGGGGACAAGCAGTTGAAGCAGCAACCGACTAGATCTGGTGGGACTGAACCACGGTGCTGCGCCGGCGGGGATGGCGGCGGGGAGTTTCTGCGTTGCTTCTTTCGTTGAACCAACTGCCAACCGTCGTCGCTCGCAGCCGCCGCTGCGCCGTCCGGTGGCCTGATGGCCGGTTCCCCATCAGCCCGCCACGGCCTCGTGTGCGTACGTCGCGGCGGGGGGCGATGGGCGTCCACCACAAGACTCTGCGACCTGGAGGAAGGAGGAGGAGGCGACCTGGGCAACCACGACTTGGGGGAAGGCGACCGCGGGACAAAGGCCTTGCCTTTTGCCTTGTCGACGAACACCCCGAGGTGCTTCATGCGCCGTGCGAAGCTACCCTCAGAGGAGTCAGATCCAGCCGAGGAAGTGGCCTCCCACGACTCATCGACCGCCGGGATGGCCGGCCCCGGCCCTTCGGTGCCCTGGGCGGCGACGGAAGCCCACGACGGAGGACCCGAGGCGGCCACCTGGCCGGCGGAGGAGGCAGCGACCAGAGCGGAGATGGGAGGGGGTGGAGGTTGACCGGAGCGGGTGCGAGCGGGAGACATCGGCGCCGAGGCTCGACCACCGGGGAGGGACGACGGCGGCGGCGGCGGCCGGGGGGGGAGGGGAGGGCTCGTGGGGAAGCAAATTTATCCATTTTGTGGGGTTTCTTCCCGTTTCTACAGATAAAATCGCAAAACATTCTCATTTTGCGATATCAGAGAGCGCTGCAAGTAGGACAAAGCGTATAACCTGCATTTATCATTTCCTCGCCATGCCCTTGTTTATGATGATGCTTACGTAAATTTTGTGAAAGGGACTCTGCTAATTTTGTTTGTGCTATCTGCTATGTCATGGACCGAAGCGTTCGCATATGGCAGCAGCTAGTCTAAAGGATATCAATTGAAAGGGCATACTGTACCTCGTGGAATAAATAGATAAAAAACAAAGAGTAAAAAGGGCATCGAAGCACAATCTGTTCTTACCTCTCGTAGAACACGGTAGACTATGATGATAAAGGGGCTCATGCCAGCTTCATGATAAAGGATATCAATTGAAGCTGGCATGAGCCCGTTTATCATCATAGTCTACCGAAACCTCATCGCTGCCCCTTCATCAGCATCGTCTAATTCAACCGTGAGCGGCAGTTTTGAGCAAAGGAACATCCTATCGTGATCAACTGGATTACAACAATGCTTACTGGCAGCGCCACTCTTTCCCATGCCTTGATCTCCTCCCTCTCTTCCTCGGATCATCGTCGTCGGCCAACTGTAAAAAAGTGCGAGCGGTCGATCGAGAGGCAACAGGCGAAGGAACCTTTTATTTGCTCGAGGCTTGTAGCTAGGCGAGAGTTTCGTGTGCCCACAAAACTCCTCGCGTTCATATCATTACTTCCGCATTGCTGCCGTACATCGCATCAAAACTCCCTGATCAAACCGTTTTCTGTGGCCTCCACTGACCTTCGCATCAATCCGCACCAACTAAATTGGCGTGACAATTAAGGTGTAGATAGTTGACGGTGGCACGGTGTAGATAAGATCTCCGGAGATAGCAGGGTTTTGAGAACGGGATCTGGCATTCCCTTCAGTAGTGAAACAAGGAAGTTATTGATTTTGTTTCAAGCGATTTTGTTGTTATTATTTGGTAATAATTAGCCATTTTTTTGCAAAAAAAAAATACTTAGCCATGTTAAGATTATTCATCACAATGATATTCATGCTGAATTGCATGGTTCTCCAGAAGAAGAAAACGATGGGTTCAACATCATAGAAAGGAGGGTACGTCCGCAAGCCGATGGCCATGTATGAGACAATCAGTTACACTGCGAGTTCTGACTTAAACGGAGAAAGATATGCATGCATGTATCAGCGTGATATTGTTCGCTTGAATTTTTACTGGGATGTGTCTGCGGCTGTGCTTAAATTATTTGGTAAAACGGCGTTTCTTGCATTTTCTTCTTATTTTTAGGGACAAATATGTAAAAGGAGGGTGTCATAGGGAAAGCAGCGGTGAAGCTATCATTTTGTGACTTCGTGCTTCACTTTATTTTTTCATACAACTTTCTTGTTTGTTTTTTTAAGGAGACACCCTCTTTGAAAACACATAAAGCCGTTGGAAAATCCCTACCAAAAAAGCCCTAAATAAGTGAAAATAGTTCAGTCAAGCCTTTCTCCTTCCTCTTCCACCTTTAACATATTGTTCCAGACATAAATAAAATTGTTCTAGATGAAAAAAATAATTTCAGCTAGAGAAAAAAAATTATTCTAAGCGAATGAACGAGTTGTACTAGGCAGGAAACGAATTGACAAATTGTCGCAGATCCGAAACAATTGTTCTAGGCATGCAGAGCAACGGCTCGGTACCGAGCTGCGGCGCAGGTGTAGGGAGGAGCAGGCACGGGCGACAGGATAAGTGGATGCTCCACAGGCCGCTACCGCAACATCTTAGTGTTGTATGAGAATTTTTTGTGTATGATTACACAGTACCACTCAGACACTCACAATGCACTCACACTCACCCTATGAACGCACATACGCAAACCTACTCCTATGAGCATCTTCAAAGACTGAGCCGGCAAATCCTCGAGATTGACGAAGTCACCAGTGGCGCCTCGCTGTCGACGGCCACGTCACCTACCGCTGAAAGCACAAAGCTGTTAATCTTAGAAAGTTACTCCCACGGGGAAGTCGAACCCAGGACCTGAGAGATGCTATTCGGTTGCCTTAACACGCTAGGCCTTGTCCGTTGTGTCACGCTTGAAATGGCACCTTTCAAAATATTTGGCCCAGGTCGTTGTTAGGGTTCTTTTTTTAATTGGAGCAACATTTGATCTACCCCGATCCCTTTTTTTTTGCGAAGGGAGAGAGATTAATTAACATAGAATAGGTTCATACAGACCTTCAGACTCAAGATCAACTCTCTCCTGGCCACTTGTTGAGGAATTACAAACTTTAACATGATTCTCAGAATCAACTAAAGAACAATATGCTTCAACGTTGCATACTTATTATGGAGTTCCGATGTCGACGACAGCGATAACATTCAATGCTGCTGCCTTGTCCGTCGACATCGGAAACTCTATAATAGAGATGCAATCTGATTGGGAAGCAGAGAGCTTATTGAGGAGCATAGCATTTTGCACTTTGGGCATTCTGGATTCGAAGGAGCAGAAGACTTCTATTTATAGGTGGTATGAAGAGTACTGTCACGCTTCTCGGACGTGTAATGAAGCTAACAAATTTTGGTCGAACAAAACAGAATTTGTATTATGCCTAACAGATTGCGATGGCTTTTATGAACTGTTTTAGCCGTGAAGATTCTTCTGTCAAGTGAGCGTGCTTTGTAAGGAAAAATCAGTGCACGCATATAAATACAAGCGTGATAAGCGTCCAACGGAGTTTGTTTGTTGTAATTTTTGGCCGAGCAGAACAGATTTCTTTTAGGGCTACTAACAAATTGCAATGCCCTTCTTAAATTTTTTAGTCGTGAAGATTCTTCTGTCAAGTGAGCATGATTTGTAAGGAAAAAAAAGTGCAGGCATATGCAAGCGCGACAAGCGTCCAACAAAGTTTGTTTCCCTCTTCTTGTCTCGTATGCTGCACGTACGATTGTTCTCATCCATGGCGTTCGCTACATGGTCCTCACAAGCACGGACCACTTGGTACATGTGAATGAGACCGAAGAGATAATTAGAAGTATCGTTAATAAAAGCTAGTTTGTTTGGCAAAGATACACTTAACTTTTGAGTTTTTAGAGTTTCTACATCTGACATATAAATGGACTGAAAGACAATACATATGATTTGTGAAGATAGTTCACAGTGGAGTTGAAAAGAGCCTATAAGCAAAGTTGACAGGCAGGCAAGCATCCCTTGGACTGTTATGTTGACTTCGAATTAGACTACTATAAATATGCTAATTAGTTATGCTGACACTTGTATGATAAGCTATGTTACACTTGTTGACACTTGCAGATGTTGACACTTTGTTCTTAGAATTAAACTACTACAAAATGCTTCACACTAGTAGGAGGAAGTGGGTGCCGGATATAGGATCCAAGAAAAAAGAAAAAGCAAGAAGGCCTGTACCGGAGATGGGATCCCAACAGCTCTGGTAAAGGGCGACGGTGCAGGCTGAGGACCACCAGCACCAATGGTAGATGGTGGCGGAGATTGTCAGAGCCCCGAGTGTCAACAAAGCATCTGCAAGTGTCAACAAAATGGTCTCAAAAAAAGTGTCAAGGCAATTTTTTACAATGTAAAAGATATGCAAAAGCGTACTGCATATGAAAAAAAAAGCAGTCAAAGAAGAAAATGGAGGCAACAATATCCAATTGATTTAGAATAAGATGCACAACAAACTAACGCAGGGCGTAAGTGTCAACAGGTGCAAATTTTTGCCCTGCATCTGGATGTCATCAAAGTGTTGACACTTGCAGATAACACTTTGTTGGACACTGAGATGGCAACAATGTTGCTTGTATCTTAGCGGTGATATGGCACATCCACCCCTAGCACGCAAAAACCATTAGAAGCAGGCAAGATTAGTGCATGTAGAGAGAATGCTGCAAATAGGACAAAGCGTATAAGCCGCATTTATCATTTTCCCGCCATCGTTTTTATTTCTCATGCCAGTTGATCACGGTTGGGATGGTACTTCTCTCAAAACTGGCGCTCACGGTTGCAAGAGACGATGATGATGAAGGAGCTCATGCCAGTTTTGAGAGAAGGACGACCCAATCGTGGTCAACTGGATTATACTGGCAGCGCTTCTCTTTCCCATGCCTTGATCTCCTCCCTCTCTCTCGGATCATCGTCGCCGGCCATACTGTAAAAAATTGCGAGCGCTCGACCGAGAAGCAACAGGCGAAGGAACCTTTTTATTTGCTCGAGGCTGCCGTCCGTTTCTCTCCAGCCAGCTGGTTGTAGGCAAGAGTTCTGTGTGCTCAGAAACTCCTCGCATCCATATCATGCCTTCCGCATTGCTGCCGTACATGTCGCATCAAAACTCCATGATCAAACCGTTTTTGTGGCCTCCACTGATCGCCCTTCGCGTTCGCTCGGATCCGCATCCGACTAAATTGGCGTGACAATTAAGGGTGTAGATAGTTGACGGTGGCACGGTGTAAAAAGATCTCCTGAGATAGCAGGGTGTTGACAACGTGATCTGGAAAGACTGGAATGCCCTTCAGTAGTGAGAAACAGGGAAGTTATTGATTTTGTTTCAAGCGTTTTGTTGTATTATTGGGGTAATAATTAGCCATGTTGTTTCTCAAAAATAATAATTAGCCATGTTAACATTATTCATCACAATTATATTCATGCTGAATCGTATGGTTCTCCAAGAAGAAGAAAACGATGGGTTCATCATTATAGAAAGGAGGCACATGCGCAAGCCGAATGGTCATGTATGAGACAATCAGTGTTACACTGCGAGAAGCCGTGTGACTGAAACGGAGAATTATACTCATGTTTTCTTTTGTACACTAATAA
>CM017444.1:43020496-43179057 GCA_007726485.1 Eragrostis curvula
AATGAGATACTACATCGTCATAGCTGATAGAAACATACCTCTTCATGTTCGTAATTCTTATGTGCAGAAATACATGGTATGGTACACACCATGTATGTACATGCTGCTTCGGAATAAGGGGCATCAGGAGGGCAGAAATCTCAATAATGGCCGATGGCACTGCACATTGTTTGCTGACAATCAGCCGCAGCTTCTTCTGTCCGGGTTCGGGGTGAAAATCACAAGTAGCAACATTTGTTGTGGTGTCTGCACCAATGGTTGCAAAATGCACGACCATTGAGAGAAGAGCAAGCCACTAGAATCAATCCTCTTCCTCATCAGGGGATATTCCAACCTGTCCGCCCCTCTCCATCGCTACCTTTGTTCTTGGCGGCCAAGAGCCGAATGGATTTGGGATTAGGTGCTCAAGTGTGGAGTGCGGTTCGACTGCTCGGCAATCAGTCAGCGCATTGTGCCCGTAGGTCTACAGTGATTATGTGGAACAGGGACCTTCATAACCTCAAGAGCACGTTTCTTCGAGGTAAATTCATCGGCGGAGATCATTTTTTTTTAAAAAAATCAACGCGCGGGGGCGAGGAGAACTCCCCACCAATTTCATTGCATGCAATGGTGGCCCCTGATGGCCCGGTTCAGGTGTACAAAACAGTTGACACAGAAAGAAAACAGAGTTTACTACATTGGATTAAACAAAGGGCACCAGGACGAACTAATCGACGCTTCATCACGTCTTACACCGCTCGATCGGCAGTTGCGGCGTAGCTCGGCAGTTGTGGCAGGGTATCCCAGGCGAATAAAACTATTGCTTGGTTACATTTATCTTCTACCAAACTACAACTATTTTTGAAAGAACAAATTTTTTTTGAAACAATTGACCATGGGGGTTAATATGTTAATTGTTGCTTAGTTACATCAATGGAGTAGGATATTATTTTACATGCTGCTGATGAAGTGATAATGTCCCGGTTCCAAAAGTGCTTGTTGAATTAAACTAGTTGGCAAATTAATCAGACTTTTTCCAACGAGTTTGTGAGTTTGTGAGTACGAGCTAGAGGAAATCAGTGGTATTTTATAGGTACCCATCCCCACACCAAAAGTTTCTGAACCATAATGTCGTAGTCCTACAATTTTGGACATGGTACAATTGCTTGGTTTCTTCATACACCCCACATGAAAATCCAGTGCGACTTGCAACTTTTTTGTATGGATCAGCTTGTTTTCTAGACCCATGAACCGTGCATTACACACATGTCCTATGTAGCTAGGACGGGACCTTACTATGCATCAGCAATATTATAAAGTCTATCATTCACTGCTATCTATCAACTCAGTATTCATTATCCACATTCTATCCCCTATTTATACACAATTTGACAGGTTTAACAGTTTGCTTGCTCCAGCAAGACCCTTATTTCTTCTCTCTTCTTCATCAGTGTGTTGGAGGTATACTACCCATGTATTGTTAGATATTGATCCGTGTGCTTGGTGTTCGGTGGTGTTCTGAATTTCCGTTTTACCCGCTTTGTTTGGTGACGAAGCGGCCTCTAATCCTCTACCGTTGGTAGATGTACATGGTGCGTATCCACTGTGTGCGTTCACTGCTTGGAATGAGGAGCATCAGGAGAGAGAAAAACCTCGATCAGAACATGGGGTATCGCAATAGTGTCCAGGTGCTACTGAATACCTAAGAATTTGGGACATGGCGCTGCCAATTGTGCTCCAGGAGCATACGCCAGACAAATTCAATTGGAAATGGTTGGACGATGCAGTGTACTCCGCTCTGAGCACGTATGGAGCATTCTTCCGTGGCCAAACATATATCAGCTCGGTGGTCAAATCTGTCTTCAGGAAGAAGTTTTTGTTGTATTGTGGTGATTACAATGCTCCTATTAGAATTTCCTAAATTTAATTCAAATTTCAACTGTCCGATGAGAACTCTACATTCAACAATGCCCCTGATCCTGACCAAGGGCAGATTTGATACCTGAACCGGAGCGACAGGCAATTCATGGGATTTCTTGAGTTTCTTGAGCTCCGACCCCTTGCTCAGGCCTGCTTTGAGGGGTTAAAATGTACTTTTCCAGTACTCCATCTACATATATACCTGCAACAACTCTCGGTTTAAATGTCCCTGTGCACGCAAGTCGTGTCATTTCTTCCACATCTCCTTATTAAGGACCACATCTCCACAAGCTTTTCCAGTCACACTAGCTTAACTAAAAAAAATGGGTCTCCTAATAATGATTCCTCTCAAGTGATGAACTTAATAATTGACTTGATCTTGACAATGAGAGACCAGACGATTCTGAAGCTCGAAACGGAGTGACAGACATCTCGAGTGCTGTTTCAATTCTTCTTTCAGCTAGCTATCGGAAACTCCAAACTGTTGGCAACTGTTTAAGATAGGCGACCTAGAAGGCACTAATCACAAGTTCACAATCATCTTGAAGAGGCAGAACGTACAGCCAAAAGTTGACTATACCATGTAACTTCTCCAAAGAAAATTGACAACTGATGATGAACGAAAGGTGAAAAATGAACCAACCATGTCCATATTAAGTTAGGACAGGATGCTCCCCTGTCATATTAGGCTGCTGAGGCTTTCTTCTTAGATAGATTGGAGGCAGCTTAAGCTGCTGTTTTGGGGACTATGTGAACCTTTTGGTTTGTCTCTTTTTCTCCTGCTATAATGAAGCGGCAGTGCAGCTGCCTTTTTTCGAAAAAAAAAAGTCCATATCAAGTTACAATAATACAATTTGTCCTGTACAATAACTAAAACATAGTCATCACTCATCACTACCTAACTATTTTCTGTTCATTGCTATCGTGATAAAGCTGCCGCCTGCAAGTCAGCAGGTGGCCTTTTTCAACGAGATGGACGCTGCATAGCAATGGAAGAACTGCTCCCTGGCGAGAATCTTGACATTCTTCATGTATTCCGGGAGGACGAGCACCCCATTCTCCAGCGCGTGGCCAAGGGCGTCCATGGCGTCGCCGACCGCGAGCTCCGACGCCTTGCTCTCCAGCCACTGCTTCGCGTCACCACCAGCCATCTGTGGTTCCAGCACCATCTCCGCTTCGGCCGCTTGTCTCGTCTTCCCCAACCAGGAGATCAGCTGGCCGCGGTAGCCAAGGATGGCCATCACGGCACGCGCCAGCCGCATCCTCTCCTCCTCCAGGTCGCGGACGGCGCGGTCCATGGCGTCGGCCCGTGCGCGGAGGCAGCCTTGCAGCGACGACATGACCTGTGTGTCCCCGCAGACGCGGTCACAGAAGGCGGCCATGTCGGTACCCAGTTTGGCGACCAGCTCATCTTGCAGCCGATCTCTCTCCTCTTCCTCCTCCGGTGACGCTCCGGTGACGGCGTCGCCGACGAAAGCGACGGTGGCCAGCGGGCGACACATCCGGAACGCGGCGACGAGGCTCCGCACGAGCCCGGCGAGGCTGGACGCCGGGACGCGCCAGCCGTCGAGGTACGGCAGAGTGGCACGGACTTGGCCTGTGCGGTGGTCGACGAACGGGTGGTCGGGGACCGGCGCCTCCCGCGGCGTCGCCGGGAACGCATAGACGATAGGCCGCCGGTACGGGTACTCCCGGGGGAGCCAGAGGGTGAGCAGGAGCGGCGGCAGGGCGCCGGAGACGGCGAGGAGGCCCCGCGCATTGAGCAGCACGGCGGACGCGCCGTCGTCGGCGGTGTAGATGTCGACGGACGGCGAGAGGGACGGGAACTCGCGGAGGACGGCGAACACGTGGCGCCGGACGAGCCATCTGAGGTCGGCGTGCGCGTACGGTTCCAGGGCCGCGTCCACCAGCTCCACCGTGCCGGGTTCGGCTGCCCGCGCCGCCATGGCGACGTTTGTAACGAGTTTCTCCCGACCGATCAACGACTGTGTGAAGTAGAAACGGAAGAGAGATTATTTGCTGAAACATTGTTACTTTATTTCTTTGTAAAGAAAAGAGAAAATCATTTCATGGTTTTCATAACAACATAAACAAATTCTTTGGCATTTACACAATCCTGAACGTTTTCGTAGAACACACTCACGATATATAAGAGCAGCTTGAATACGAGACCAATAGAACTTCTGAATTATTGAATAAAAACACAAAATTGGACGCCCATGAATCAAACAATTAACTTTAGCAAGTTCGCTTCGCGATCGCCCACTAAACAATCAAAATAAGCTCTATTGCGTCCTGCCAATCTTTCTCTAGTTCTACATAGTTGCAAGTTGACTACTGTTCATAAATTTGGATTGTGTTGGCCCTAATTAACAAAACCAGCGAAAATATGATTAAAAATTGTATAGGCATTTCTCCGATTGTTTTCTCTCTGCCTGTTTAGTGCCCTATTTTACTCTTCTTTTTCATGCTATATAGAAGTTTACATAACTAAATTCACAAGAGACACTGATTCAGAACTACATTTTCCAACACAAAGGATTCAATCAATTTAGGTTTTACACCGAGATCTGATAGTGTAAATAAGTACTCTTCTGTTTCTAAATTGTTGATGTTGGTTAGTGCAATTAAAAAAAAAAAGGAGAGAGTAGTGGATGAGCACCATTCAGTCAATTAATTAATTGCTTCTGTAATGAAACACTTTTCAAACGAGGGTATAATTATATTATACTAATACCCCAATCATTTCATTATATATACAGTTTTGATATTCAAAATTTTTGCCAAAATATATGCGATTCTCGCTTCCCATTGCATCACTCTCTCTTCTTATTTTCTCACGTCTTAATGCATGGTTTTTTGTACCTATATATGTCTATCACTCTCCTTGACTTCTTTGTTTTCTTGTGCCCATCAGTTTTTCCACCTCTTATTAGTTTTTGCGCCCAAACCAACCTTGAACTTCTTATATTATGAAACAGAGGGAGTACTAACATGGACTGGACTTTCCGAAATTTTCTGCTCGTGTTGGCTAAGCATTAGGAAATCACACATTTACGAGATTACTTTGCATTAATGCATTAGATAACTACTACAGTAATTTTGTACTAGGTTGATCTAGCTACATATATGCCTTAGCTTGAATTTCGAGAAATCATTATTATGATTTACCTCTCATGTAAATCAAGAAGATAGCATTACTTATTGGACATTGAGTAAATAGCCTCACATTTGCTAAACTGGTTCGTGTTTCCGTTGTATCCATGTAAGCTTCTAAATCAGAATTTATACATTTCAAATAAACCACTATTAGTCCAAATTAATAATTGTCTCGCGCTATCAAAATGCACGTTTGAATCTCCCATCATCCAGATGAGGGTCATCCACGGGTCATCAAGGGATGAGGGTCATAACCAGCAAAAGGAGAAGGCCCATTATGGTTGCCGCTGCCCAATCAAGCCTCAACAGGTCACAAGGAAAGTTATTTTTTTTTTGTTCATCCTTGCATGCTAACCATAAATAATATTTATAGTAATACGAATTTCCTAAATATTACTAATTTTGAGGGTAAATTTTTTGTTTCACTGAAATATTAGCGCGAGTCAAAATGATAATTTTTGGAGACAATATTCTTTATAACAATAATAAGGGCCCACCGACACGATCTCACCTCGGGTGTCCAAATTGTTAGGGCCGGGCCTGGCCACATGTGTGGATTAACAAAACTAACGTGAAGCGGAGCAACCCAGGCTACAATGACGCCCGACGCAGGTCCAGGCTTCCGAAGGGCTGATCGTTGAAGGGAAGCGCCCCCCCCCCCCCCCCCCCCGGGGCGTGCTAATCCGCGCGCGCGCGAGTACGCGAACCCGTGCGCTCCCTTCCGACAGCTAAACGACAGGCGACATCTTCTTCTTCCCTCGTCCATCGTTAACCACCTCCGCGCTGTCTCCGGCGACGCTCCCCCGCCGCAAGCCACCGCCTTCGTCTCTGGCGGCTACCGCCGCCGGATCCAACGACCGTTCCCGCCGCCGCCGCTAAATTCTCCGAGGCCCGCTCCCCCGCCGCCAACCTCCTCCCCCGTCTCCGGCGGCTGTCCGCCGCCGTCGACCACCGCCGACGCTAACCGCTCCAACCACGACGCCCCCGCTGCCTACCCCGCCCACCGCCCTCCTACCTACCCGCGGCCGGCGGCGCCCTCGCCGCCCCGCCGCCGCCCACCGCCGGGTCGCGCCCGCCGCCCCCCGGGCTCCTCCTCTACACCCGGCGACCATGGAAGGCCAGCCCCCAGGCCCCAACCCGGAACCCTAACCCCGAACCCCGAAGCTTCCTCACCTCGCCGGCTCGCCGGTTCTTCTTCCTCCTCTCTGCGTCGGCGTCTGAGCGACATGCGAGGCGCGCAATGCGCGCACGCGCGTGGATGAGAATCCCACCCCCCCCCCCCCCCCCCTTTATTTCTTGTTCAGCTCCACCACTGAATTCCCTCACGTCAGCCCGATAGCGTGCAGCTCTTGACCCCCAAGTTTGTGTAAGGGTGCACCACGCTGCTCCTTGTTCCAATCCAGAAGATTAGGGATGCCTCCCGTTCCACTGCCCTACTCTCCGGTGCTTTAGGCTCCAAGGGACTACCCAACCAGAACGCACGCGGCTCTACTCCGGCCCCGCCGCACGCGCCTTCTGCTAGCGGAAACTAGATGGAGAACTCCGGTTAATTGGAAGGCTTTTCCTAATTGGAAGCCCGGGAACAACAGTAACGCAGTAGCAATAGCGGCGGTAACTCCGGTGGACAACGTGATGGTGGCGGTCGGGACGGCAATTGTGGCTCTCAAGGATCCTGGCCGACAATGCAACCCGCAAACGGGGTCGTTCCACGTCTGGCCCGGGACTGCCCTCAGCCCTGGCCAGTCGAGGTTGGTTGGACCCGCCCCTCCAACAGCAGCAAGCACTCGCCGTGCAGGCGTGCACCCACATCGTCAGCAGGCAGGAGATAACGGCGATGACATTTACACGGCAACAACCGATTGGATATTTGTTTCTATCTATAGAAAGTGCCGTTATATAATCTTTTCCTTTGATTTTGGGCTGTTGCACCCGTGTATGAAATCCTCTGTTATCGCTACTGTTACGACACCCCTGTGCCGTTTCAACTAGACTTTCCTTCATGCTATTAACAGCCCCGAACACTCTTAATTAGGCCCATTTAACATGGTAATCCGCCCGACAACACTGATTTTCTGCGAGAAAAAACGCCATACCGCTGCCTTTTGCTCCTTTTCTCCCTGCAGGTGCTCGTTGGCAGTTGTTCTTTTGCATTCTTCTTTTTGGGCGCCGGTCATGACGGTTCTTCCAAGGAGATGAACCAATTTGGAGGAAGAAATCAATGGAAACTGAACCAGATTGAGGCCTAAGTGCAGTTACAGGTGGAAAAATTTATGGATTTAGGAGTTGAATCGATAGCTTCTCCTGGCGTGATTAGAAAGCGGCGACATCGGCGTGGGAAGAACGAGTTCGATGGTGATGCTCTGCTTATTGGGCTTAAGATGGGCCAGAAAAGGCCTAAAAAATGGGCACCGTGAATGTTGTTCTATAGGGACTAATCATCGTCGTCAAATCTGGATGCAACCGTTTGGATGAGGGACGGCACGGTTGTGCAGTTGTAATAGGAACGGCGGATGATTTCGTTCCACCCGTGTACGAAATCCTCTGCTGTCGCTACTGTTACGACACTGCTGTGCCGTTTCAACTAGACTTTCCTTCATGCTGTTAACAGCCCCCAAACACTCTTAATTAGGCCCATTTAACATGGTAATCCTCCCGACAGCACTGATTTTCTGCGAGAAAAAACGCCATACCGCTGCCTTTTGCTCCTTTTCTCCCTGCAGGTGCTCGTTGGCAGTTGTTCTTTTGCATTCTTCTTTCTGGGCGCCGGTCATGACGGTTCTTCCAAGGAGATGAACCAATTTGGAGGAAGAAATCAATGGGAACTGAACCAGATTGAGGCCTAAGTGCTGCTACTGGTGGAAAAATTTATGGATTTATGAGTTGAATCGATAGCTTCTCCTGGCGTGATTAGAAAGCGGCGACATCGGCGTGGGGAAGAACGAGTTCGATGGTGATGCTCTGCTTATTGGGCTTAAGATGGGCCAGAAAAGGCCTAAAAAATGGGCACCATGGACTGTTGTTCTATAGGAACTAATCATCATCGTCAAATCTGGATGCAACCGTTTGGATGAGGGACGGCACGGTTGTGCAGTTGTAATAGGAACACAGACGATTTCGTTCCAGCCGTGTACGAAATCCTCTGCTGTCGCTACTGTTACGACACCGCTGTGCCGTTTCAACTAGACTTTCCTTCATGCTGTTAACAGCCCTGAACACTCTTAATTAGGCCCATTTAACATGGTAATCCTCCCGACAGCACTGATTTTCTGCGAGAAAAAACGCCATACCGCTGCCTTTTGCTCCTTTTCTCCCTGCAGGTGCTCGTTGGCAGTTGTTCTTTTGCATTCTTGTTTCTGGGCGCCGGTCATGACGGTTCTTCCAAGGAGATGAACCAATTTGGAGGAAGAAATCAATGGGAACTGAACCAGATTGAGGCCTAAGTGCTGCTACTGGTGGAAAAATTTATGGATTTATGAGTTGAATCGATAGCTTCTCCTGGCGTGATTAGAAAGCGGCGACATCGGCGTGGGGAAGAACGAGTTCGATGGTGATGCTCTGCTTATTGGGCTTAAGATGGGCCAGAAAAGGCCTAAAAAATGGGCACCATGGACTGTTGTTCTATAGGGACTAATCATCGTCGTCAAATCTGGATGCAACCGTTTGGATGAGGGACGGCACGGTTGTGCAGTTGTAATAGGAATGGCAGACGATTTTGTTCCCCCGTGTACTCATCTTATATATGCTGAGTTCGAAATTTGAATTTACCCAACTATAGAGGTAGAAATTTCCTACTGAGATGCATCAACTTTTACTAAATCCTTTTATAGTCGTATGACGTATGGTAAAGCGTGCATTCAGAAGATGATAAAGCGTAGTTTGAGGGGCACATACCTTACGACCAGATACGTTCGTTTGCTGGTGATGATATGTGATATCCTTTCCTGATCTAGGCGGGGACACCAGTTGTGCTTCAGCTCCTGATGGTATTTTCGGAGTAAATTGCATGCGGTGGTCATTGAACTTGGAAACCACGCTCATCTGCATCAAAACAAAGGATATTTCTTTATGTTTAACAGCACAAAAAACTTCCAAGTAAAAAGCATGGGAGCAGATCAAATAGTTACGCCGCTTCTGACAGATTGCCCCGTAACTCCAGTTTGACCAAACATAAGAATAATATCCCGTAGAACAGGTCTTCGGCCTGGATCATGATGCATGCACTTGATCCCCATTTCCACGCATACTTTTACCTGGTCGTAAGATGTTTCCAGTGCCGTGTGCCCTGGTAATGTGTTCAATTCCAACCTATTCCTCCAACCTCTAACCACCTACATCCATTGTAGAACAGACATGGAGTTAATGATGCATATTTATATATCAGTTGATATGTGGACAAGCTATGTCTGATAATGATAAAAGCATGTCCAGAACTGCATATATTTTGTGTCGGCAACAATAGTTTCAAATTCATACACTACACAAACGAAACAGCGAGAAACTAAAGTACATGTTGCACTCTGTATCCATCTTTGTTTGAAGCGTCCACTACAGTGGTGTTCCAATGACTAAAAACCTAAACAAAAGTCAAAGGTTCCCCTATTGTAGAACTGGACACGAGGGTCCACTATTAAACAAAACCGGGGTAAAATAATCAAGGCATGAAAAAGGGATGCACAAGAAAATAATCATAGTATATAAAAAAAACTCGACCCGGGGATAAGACCGCGCCCACGGCATTGCTTGAAGAAGAGGATTCAACCATCTTCGAGCCGAGAAAAGTTTGTGAAAATCCATAATCACGGTGGCCACCTGTCACCTGTAAACCCAAGGCGACCCTAGTGCACCTCGAAAGCCAAGACACTGCGCACCGCACGAGCAGAGGTGAGTGACCTTTTTATGTGAGACCCATGATTTAAACTCTGGTGGCCGCCGTCTCAATTGGACGGACTAACCAGTGAGCTATTGGCTATATATTCTCATGACATGAACAAAAAAGGATGCATGAGTAAATTGCTTTACTTATAAACATGTCATGCTTGGATTAATAGGTCTGTGGCAATATGCAAACTAGAAACAAAATTGAAATATTAGACATGGGACCTTTATCTTAAAATTTGTTCGAGAGAAATGTTCTTACACTCCCTATATTTGGGTGATCCTTTTGACCTGTCACAATCAGCATTATTAGAGCACCTAAACTGTATATGTCCAATTTGACGGTGACATCTCCAGTTTCATAGTATTCTGGTGCCACACAATCCCTACAGTAACATTGAAATTACATTGAAATTTATAAGATATATATAAGTCTCACGTAAGGCTATTACATCTAGATGATGTTAACAAAAACTGTCTTTCAAAACATAATTAACTTACAGCAGACTATCTTGATTCAGTGTTCGTCTGTGACCACTCAATAGTCTTGCAAAACCATAATCCGCAATTTTCGGGACCATGTTAACATTAAGTAGGATATTCTCTGGTTTGAGGTCTAAATGGAAAATGCATTTTTCATGAAGATAATCCAAACCATGACAAATTCCTTTAATTATTTGATAACGTGTGTGCCATTCAAGCCCACAAGATTCATCTGCATAAGTAAACATGAACCATTGTGAAGTCATGAACTATTCATAGTTGCAAAAAATGAAGTGTCTTCAAATAAGCTTCCTCCTGTTAAATTTCTCCTATACACTAGGTCTATCAATTATACTGTTGAAACAGTTTACGTACATTGACTCATTATGCTAGAGTATGTACCAGGTATGTGCTGGTTTCACTTAGATGAATACGGTGATTAATACTTGATTTAGATAAAATCATACACAGACTCATAGTTTATCCACACCTAGAGTACTATGGACCAGGTATCAGCTGTGTTCACACAACTGGATAAGGTGACTAATACTTGATTTAGATAAAATCATACACATACTCGTAGTTATCGACACAGAAGTTAGCTTATACCTTCATTCTGAATGAGACATTTCAACTTTTCCCTTTTTAATAAAATATGGTATTAAAAATGTAATTGTATGGATTCAGTTCTAGTTGAAATTGGTGAAACCCAAAAAAGTAATACATTGAATTATTTTGCAGACCAGTAATAACTTTACCAGTGATATGCCTCTGGAGGCTTCCGTTATGAAGGTATTCGAAGCAGAGTAGCATTTCTGTCTCTTCTGAATACAAACTTGTCAACCCTTCTTTTTCCACATTCAGTTCTTTCTCAATACAGTAGCCCAAAAACCTTACTACATTGATGTGCTTAACCTCCAGTAGACACTCAAGAATGTTTTGAAATTCTTCGTCAAGAATTGCTTGACATCGATATAGCCTTAGCCTTTTCACGGCAACAATCCTATCTCCAAGCTCTCCCTGTTTAACTACTTGTGTTAAGGAAAAATATTTAGATTGAGAATCGGTGTATATGGTATGTGAAAGATAGGATTACCTTGTAAACAACTCCAAATACTCCTCTACCAATCTCTTGCTCACTGGAGAACCAATTTGTCAGGTCTCCCAGAAGCGATAAATCAAGGCTCGCTGGCTCTGCACTTTCATCTTCTAAAATTCTTACCAGCATATCATATTTACTAGCATCGTCTGTAAATTATTGGCAGCAAGGTTTTGTCATTTAGATGAACTGGGTTCTTATGTAGATTGAATAACTCCAATTGAAAACCGATATGCTATAGTATTGCAAAATGTTAGGGTACTCTGTTGAGATCCATGTATTAGGCCAATATTAATAACGTTAGAACAGGTTGTAGTCGTACTGATCTGTGGCATCTTGAAACCTTAACCCTCTTGCCATTAAGAAGGGAAACTTAAACCACATAGCATAAATAAAATCTGGTTCAGCCCAAAATGATGTTCATATGCTCTGGGATTGATTCGGCTTCGAAAGCTAATCAGACTTTTTAGAAAAGGGAATATATTACTTATATCCCAGCCTCTGTATCGGTTGATACATGTAGCTGAACCAAAAATGGTATCTAGGTGCTCCCTAGTTTCACTTTTGACTGTGTTATCTCTGTTGTGAGAAATCGATTCGATTTCATGTTACCTGAATAACGGGAAGCTGAAGGCGGATGCATGAGTTCAGAGACCCTGCAAAAAGCAATATATATATGTAACTGTTATTTCAAAAGAATGAAAAATCAACTCGTTCCGTCATGGGATGAAATCGTGCGAACATTAGTTTAAGTGTCCACACAGAACTTTTTTTTTCACATGGTTCAGAATAAAATAAAATCATGCGAACCTTAGTTTACTCCCATACACAAAACTTCCATTCTCGTTTGTCAGAAGTATAGATCACCCAAAGGAAGAAGCCACCCCAGCTTTCAAGTGCTCGTTGGAGCGGTATGAGGCTACGGCTAAGTCGGGGGGGGGGGGGGGGGGGGGGGGGGTTACGTTGGCTTGTTGGGCTGTTGTTTGGTGCTTTTGTGGGATTTTAGCCTTGTTTGAGCGCATGAATTGAGCTCATGCGCAGTGCGTTTGTGGTGAAAACTTGGACATCTATTATATATATAAGTGACGAGAAAAGAAGCCATTACATTCGCTCTAACATGCTAGAAATTCTCACATTAATCTGAGAAAATAAGAGAGAAAACTACCCACCAATGCCATTATGAAAAAATTAGTCACAAAAACTCTATAAATATTTATAAAATAGATAAATACAAAATAATAAAAATAGCCAAAAATGCCCCTCACACATATTTTTAAATTACCAACCATGCCATTATGAGTCAAAAAAGCTAAATTCAAAATAATAAAAAATAACCAAAAATACACTTCACAACTATTTCTAAATTACCCATGACATTATAAGTCCAAAAATTTACTATATTCAGGTTATAAAAGATAGCTAAGAATATCCTTAATTTTATTTCTAATTTACCCGCCATACCATTATGAGTTTAAAATAGCTAAATTATGTTGTGATGAGTAAGCAAACTGAAAAACAAGCTATGACGATGACCAACAAATGACATGACAAACAGTCAAGGGTGCGAGAGAGGTAGCACGTGGCAGTCATAGCTCATAGCCGAGAGTAAGGGTGAGTGAGCGAATGGAAAAAACAAGTTAAAAGCAAGTAAGGAGGACGGGAAGAGCCTTGAACGAGAGGGCGACGAGCAGGCAATCTCAACAACAAGATAACCAACCTACTAGTAGAAAGGCGAGAGGGGAAGGTGACGCATGAAGGTAGTAGCCCTGGCATAGCGCTTCGCTTCCGGTTCTTCGGAAGAATGAGTTGGCGACAAGTAGGCGGGACGGATAAATGAGTTGGTAAAAGTACCAGAGGAACAAATGAGCCGGACAACTAGCTGAGCGTCATTACAAGCACGAGAAGGATACGAACGTAGGAGAGAGCATATAAAATTTTATTGCAAAATATCATGAAATATATACACACAAGTTTATAAATTTTATACAATTATTGTTGTGAAAACAATCAAATACTAGTTATAACTCATTTCTCGTCTGTCTCTCTCTAAAAAAACTCATTTTTCATTCGGGTGTGGCAGCAGCCGCGCCACCCTGGCTAACCTGATGGGCACCCAGACCGACCTGACAAAAAGTGAGAATAAGAAAAAACTAATTTTTCACCCATCCCAGCCTGATGGGCCGCCCACTCGATCACCAAACCTTGCAATTTTTTGAGCAATTGCGCTTTCAAGGATTCAAGGATATGTATTCCGTTTAACTCTTATTCCAATCTTATATAGCTGTTATTTGAGTGTCCAGATTGCTTTGGATGCAAACTTATCAGATACAAAGTTTTAATAAGTATTCTGTCATAGAATACATAGTGAATAGTATATAATATCCAGTGAAGCTCCACTATAAGGTATGACCCTAAATTAGCCATGTTTCTGCATCCCAAGTCTCTTAGATAATCAACCAAAAATTAATGTGCGTATGTTTATGCGTGTATGTGCTTGTGCAGAAAGCACATTCTCTCTGTTCATGTTTCTTTTTTCTAAAAATAGAGGAGAGGTCCCGTTTCTATATGGGCCTACACCATGCCCAACTATACATCATATAAACTCTAAATTTCATAACAGGCCGAATTATGATAATAAGCTATACTGCTAGTCAAAAGGTATCCGTATGCAATATTCTCTATCAACTTTGTTGTGGATCTCACTGAAAGCTATAATATTCATAAGATATTTCTCTCTATCTAACTGGGTATAAAAAATACAATGTCTCAAGTGCAGGTGATTTTTTGTTTTGGGAGTATGTACCGATAAATTGGTTAGAGATAGTCTTGCAATATTCTCTCTCTCATGGTTCTTGACCGTTGAAGAAATAGTTGGTAAAATTGTCTGAGCCACAATGAGAAACAATGGCTTCGTCCGCAGCACACCAACAAAGTCGAATTTGTCTGCAGCACACTACGATTTTGAAAACTTTTGTCTGTGACACACTATTACCATTTTGCAATTATTTTCAACATTTTTATCTCAATTTATAAGATACATTAGAGTTTGAAATTTGGCACCAATGTACATTGTTACATTGTCTATCACGTAAAAAAAGAGCCAGATTTGTTTCGATTGTTTGCATGATTTGATCGGCAAATTAAATATTAAAACAATGAGCACGCGATGCAAACAATCGTAAAAAATATGGCTTTATTTTTTAATGACAGTGAATGCAACATTATACATTGGTGCCAAGTTTAAAATTCTAATGTATCTTATGAATTGAGATAAAAAAGTTGAAAACAATTGCAAAATGGTAATAGTGTGCCACAGACAAGCATTTTCAAAATCGTAGTGTGCTACAGACAAATTCGACTTTATTGGTGTGCTGTGAACGAAGCCACTGTTTCTCAGTGTGTCTCAGACAATTTTGCCAAGAAAGTTTATGTCTCCCATGGTAACTATATTTTTGTATGTATTCTTCGGTTTTAAACTCGAGCATTGGGAGAAACATCTTTTTCTGACTCTCTTCAATGTTCCATTATATTAGTAATAAGATGTCTTATGTGGTTGTCTGTATGGCAGTCGATGCAGATAAATTCACTCTGGTAATTCCCTAAGACTATAGCAAAATGTACCCTAAACTGGTTATTTGCCGGTACAACCTCACAAATTAACTCAACACACAAACAATTACTCTATTGAGCTTTTGAGGTATCATGGGGGTGGCAGATATCAGCATGGTTATGAATTGATTTATTGTTGGCATAATAGTCTAGTTAGCATTTAATTTGGAAACCTTAATATACTGCAGTAATACTTTTATGGTGTAACTATGCTATGAGATGTAATAAAACGGACAAAAGGCAATGTTATTCTCAGTACTATTCACTACCGGAAAATTGAAGTTTGCCGGTTGCCTGAAACTTTACCGAGTGTAATTTTTTAGGCACTCAGTAAACAACGTCTTTGTCGAGTGCCAAAAAAGAAAAAACACTCGGCAAAATAACTTTGCCGAGTGTATTATTTTTGGTACTCGGCAAAGAGCTAACTTTACCGAGTATTTTTCTTTTTTGGCACTCGGCAAAGAGCTCTTTTGTCGAGTGTATTATTTTTGCATTGGCAGTCGACAAAGATAAATTCAAATCATATTTTCTAACAGTAAATTAATTTTAATTAAAAAACTTTTAACTACAAAGTTGTATAACTCTCAAGATGTACAATTTTTATTTTGGTCATTTCTTTATTCGACAAAATAATAAGTAACATTGTTCACAAAATCTATATCTCTCGTATAGTTTCATGAAACTGGAAGAGAGATATATAAGATTTGTGAACAATATTGTTACCACTATGTCGGATGAATAAATGACCAAAACAAAAGTTGTAAGATCTTCAGAAGTATATTTACAACTTTGTTATTGAACACTTTAATTCGATTTCATCTGTCAACAAAAAAGTACGTTTGAATTTCTCAAATTTGAATTTTTCAAACGACCTCGGATGGAGAAACAGTAAAAATAAAAGTTGTAAATATAGAAAATTTATGAAACTTTGTAGTTGACAACTTCTTTATTTGAAATCATCTTGTCAACGAAAACTAAGTTTGAATTCCTTAAATTTGAAATTTAAATTTTGTAAACGACCTCGGATGGAGAAACTACCAAAATGAAGTTTGTAGATCTAAAAAAATTATGAAATTTTTAGTTAACAAATTTTTCATTTGAATTCATTTAGGGCCCCAAACAAGCAATTTACACTCAGCTCAGTATAATATGTGAGGAATCAAAACGGTGTATAGACACATGTGAGAGTGTGGTGCAGTGGTAGGGAAGGTTATGCATGAAAGGGAGGTCACGAGTTTGCCGAGTGCCAAAGCAGCTGTTTCCCATAGTGATTTTTTGTCACTTGAAAGTATGATTATAAGAAAACTGGATATAGTTGTTGAAATAAAAATCCAACCGGTGAACAATTACTGAACAACAATTCATACCTGCTAGCAGAACGTATGTTCATATCTTCCGTGTTGCTTCCATGCAATATATCACCGTGCTGCTTCCAAAGAGGAGGGTCTTCGTCCATCAAATCAATCCATCGAATGTTGATGCTAGGATTTCTTGGATGCTTTTTAATGGCGTCCTCGAACAATGACTCCACAGCCTTCCTATCTAATTTGTCAGCACCCTGGGCCTCCCCGATTCGTCCTGCAACTTCATGGAGATTTAACAGGTGCTCAATGCCATCCACCAGTTGGCCATAATTATTTTCTCTATCGGCGTTGAAACAAAGCTTCAGCTTGCGAAGGTCCGGCATTGCACCTTCCTGGAAGGACAGGAGCATTACACTGCAACTTAATTTCAAATACCTTAGAGCTGAGAATGCCATGTCAGTGAAAATAATTGTTCGCTTTAGAGCTGTCCGAACATATAGCACAAGAATTGTTAGGGCAGGTAAGCCTGTAAGCATATTAATGTCATCGCTTGCCAGATCTTTAATCACAATATTCAAAATGCGGAGTCCATGCAGCTGCCCTAGCCAACTGGGCAGTCTCGAAAAGAAGCAAATGGGCGGGAGCAATTCAAGTCTCTGAACAAAGACAGATGGTGAGGAGATGCTGCTGGAGGTATAAAACAAAAGGGCCCTTCCTGAAACATCAGGAGTCAGTATCAAAGATTCAAGATTGCTAAATTTTCGTAGAGAAGAAACCAGAAGTATCAGCTTTCTCTTCATGTCCTCATCTGACAGAGTTGCAGAACAGGTGAGATGCAGATGCCGGAGGTTTGTTAACTCGCCTAGGCTCCGTAGATTGTGCTCAGAGTTACTGCTGAGGTCAAAATACTGCAATGTATATAACGATTTGATGCGGCCAATCCCATCCGGCAGATTTGTTGCGCCTCGAAGACAAAGATGCATCAACCTTGGGAGACAGACGATATCCAATGGAACATCACATATTCTTGCATCTATTTCAATTGTTTCCAGATACAGTAGCTCTCGCATTTGAGCTGGTAGTTCAACTACAATATCACTTGAAACCTTGAGGTATCTCAGCTGCAACAATCTACAAATTCTTGAGATGTTCAAACTCGTGTGATCATGATGGTTGCCCCAAATTTCAAGGATTAGAACTCGGAGAAGATTAAATTTCATAATGGAGGGCATAAGCTTAACTAGTCCAAAGAAAGCAAGCGATCGGGAGTTGGACATTGTTATACCTGCCGGTTGCTTTCCATATCTGGCACTGCTGAAGTGAAATGACAGTCGATGGAACTTTGTGGAAATTCCTGTTACTGTCTGAGAGCAATCTATTGCAGAAATGAATTTCTCTTCCTTACACATTTGAGTAATAAAATCAAGTACAATGTGATGCACCGTACAGGACAATACCACATCATTGTAGTCAATTGCAACAGGTTGGATCATTCCCCTGTTCACAAGCTCGTCAAAATAGCTGTCTGCAGTTTCCACATTTTGTTTTCCTTCTGTTGCATCGATAAAACCTTCAGCTATCCAATGTTTTACTAGATCAACCTTCTGGATAATGTAACCCTCCGGATACATTGTAAAATAAAGCAGGCATGTCTTCAAACACCGAGGAAGCCTGTTGTAACAAAGGTTCAGTATTTCCTTCAGCATCTCATCAACAGTACATGTTCTGTTCACAGTGGAGCATAAATTATCCTTAACATGGTACCACAGTTCGGAGCAATCTATTTGGCTTGCCAAAGCACCAGCTAAATTGATGATGGCTAGCGGAATACCACCACAATCTCTTATAATACCATGTGAGAGTTCCTTAATTTCATCATGACACTGTTCGAAACTAAAACCTCGGCTGAAAAATAATTTTGAGGAGTCACGAATGTTAAGTGGCTTCATCTTCAAAATATTAGAGTGTCTATAACTGCCGCACCCAAGGGATACATTCGCATTTTCTGTAGTTACGATAATTCTACTGCTGTTATCACCATGAGGAAATGCTGCACACAAAATGTCCCATGCTGTTCTATCCCATAAATCATCAATTACAATGAAGTATCTGCAAAACAAATCAATACAACAAATCTGTACTATCAGGCTAAAATACTAAATTGAGACACTGACGAATTTAGTAGTTTTACTGTCCAAAATAATGGCCATTAGTTTCTCAAAATTAATTAATTAACTCTGAAAAAAACTAATGATAGTCCCTACACAATCATGAAAAATATCACCGCCAAAGTTTTATGCACATCCGTGTCTGAATCTCAGGAACCAATGACAAATCAAAGGTTTGGTTGTTTCTGTTGGCCAAGAAAATAACAGGGGTCACATTATGATAAAAGCAATCAAACGGAATAGAACATTAGTTTTCTCATAGACAGAGCCATAATAGAGTTATCAAATCAGCTAAACCAACTAAGAAGTGGGCAATCCTGTGATGCTTGGCAACCCAAAGGATTAATGCATATACTAATTGCAAAAGATAATTTGGTCACAACCCGAACGAGGCCCCAGACTGCGGCCAATGTCCCCTGAATTACACAGCGAGGGTGGCACTTCAAATAAAGGATACTTCTACTTTTTAAAGCTTGTGATAGGATAGAATAAAACTAAATCAAAATTAAACATTATCCTTCATTTTTTTTATGAACAACATTATACTTCATTGAAAAGAAGCAAACTTAAATGCAGCAAACAGTTTACCGCTTATCTCGGAAATGTTCCTTGATAATATCAATGAGATGCTGCACCGAAAAGGCGTTGAAGGGTGGCTGCTGGTTCTGCCGGACTTGAGACAGAATGGCCCCAAGCAGCCTCCTCATGTCCGGCTTTCGCGACACCCGAACAAAAGCCCGGAAGTCGAATTGCTTTCCAAGTTCATGGTACATCTCATTGGCGAGAGTGGTCTTGCCGATACCTGCTGGTCCGACAATGGAGACAACTTTCAGCTGCTGATCCCCTTCGATGGTAAGCATATCCTTCAGCTTGATTTTGGAGTCGTTGATTCCGACAAGATTGGCCGCATCCCCATACAGCGCCGGTGTCTGATTGTACCCGGTAGTCACAAGGCTAGAACTAGAGCAGCAATAGTCAAGCTGGTACCTCTCATACCGCTCAGTCGCCTCGCGCAGCAGAGTCCTGAATGTTTCGATCCTGGAGATCCTTGTGCTGCGCTTCGGCAACGCGGGAAGCCCAGCAATCTTAACACGACGGACCCTAGGGCCCCGAGCGGATCTCATCCTTGCATCGGCTATCGTACGCGTCCGAATCATGCCTGATTTGGTACGCGTCCGAATCATGCCATCGACGAAGTCTTCGACATCGTACGACAGATCGCGCGCCTCCTCCATCCAGCACTTAGCCCTCAGACTTGTAGTTGCCACCGTCAATAGCTCCAAGAGGGCAGAGCTTACTTCTTCGAGATCTTCTTTGAGGAGCTCGATTCCTTCCTTCACTCGCTTCGGAAGCCAGTATGTGGGCTCCATCAGCAGATCGAGCTTCCTGAGAAGAGGCCCCATGGCGCCCAGGGAAGAACTAACTGCAGTCTCCACGCCCAGCGAAGAACTCGCTCCAGCTTCCATTCTTTCCGAAGATGTTGCTCAGTCCATCACTAGCACCGGCAGATGCAGATTGGAGAGAAGAAAAGGCAAACTCTGTGTGAGAAGAGAAACGGGAGGACACCGACGATTGTAACGTAGCAATAATAATTGAAGAGTAGGAGCTCTGCGAGAATGGCGAGGATACATTCACCCGTACCAAGTTTCACCTACCGGTGATTCCCCCCCAAAAAAAAAAGTTTCACCTACCGGTCCAACCGTGAAAAAAGGACTGGAAAATCGGAAAAACCGCTCCAGAAGCCCATGAAAAATTTAGAATCGAATTTGGATGAAATTTGATAGTAAACTGGCGGTTTTTTCGGTTTACCGATCGATTTTCCTGGTTTCTATCGGTTTTTGTATGTTTTCTCTGTTTACAAGTTGGTTTATCCGGTTTTCTCGGTTTCCAAATTTTAAATCCAAAAACCGACAAACCGATTGGACTGGCTTTCCTGGTAAATCCAGGCCGGTATGTTTCGCAAACCTTGACCAGTACACAACGGCATCAGGATCAATGGTAGGTCCATCCAATTGTGCTAATACAACAACAACAACAACAACATAGCCTTTTGTCCCAAGCAACATCATCCAATTCTGTTGTAGTGCATATTAATTTTTATCTCCGTTATTTAAATATTCAAAGTTCAAATATAAAGAATATAGAGAATAAATATAAGAGTTTTTAGCGAACTAAAAATATAGGAGTTTTAGAGATAGGATAAAAATTGAGATTTGATGGTACGAGTTCAGTGGGTCGAGCTGAGAGATGAAATAGTCATTTTCTTCTCTAAAATCTTATATGTAAAAGGATGGAGGGAGTATATCTTAACCCATACCACCGCATCGTACAAGCCAAGGAGTTAATAGATTAATCAATTAATAATTTGAATTGAGGTGGAATACTATTATGGACATTGAACACTTTGTTACATTCACATTGTTTCTACTTAGTTACAAAGCACTTAATCCAATCGATTTGCATACCTTACTGGCCATCCTTTTTCTTTTGGCACACCAATATAGAAATGGAACCGGTGGAGCAAGATGATCTAAGCTGATTGTTGTGGTGGTATCTACTCATTTGGATTTGAGTGATCGCACTTATGCCTGTGAATCCATTAATCTCAAGTTGTATTAAACTAACAACTTTGGCGCAGGTAGTGTACTTTGGACCACAACTTTGGACCTCAACCATAATATTTCATTGTCAATCAAAGTGCTCCCGTATCACAATCAACACGACAATAAGGAGTCTTTCGTCATGTGATTGACAATGAAATAGACTACTTGGCACAAAACAAATTGTCGGATACCTTGGCGCAGGTCACGAGTGACTGAGAGATACTTTGTCGTATATTGATGATGTCGACATTGTTGCCATTGATGATGTCGTATATATACTAATTCTGGGCACAAAACTATTACCAAATACATTGGTGCTGGACGAGTGACAGAGAGATAGTTTGTTCACGTATGGGTACAATCAGTGGCAGGGTGCGCACTTTGCTTGTCAAGCCTCCGGAGCAGCGCAGTGGTGCACAGCGTTGTGCACTTAGAGTTGATTGTAACTTCAGGCTGTACTTAGCTATAGATTAGTATAATTCTTCTTTCATCTAAAAATAAAAAGAACTAAAATTCATTTTCTACCGTGGTGCCTGTGCGGAGACATGAACTTTTTTCTTTTCACTTTTGAATGATTCGACCTGGTCTGTAATAAATAGACAACTATATATAAATTGATACGGAGACTGAAATATTAATGTATACCCTTTTTAAAAAAAATCAAAAAAGACATCGCCGGTCGATTGTATGACAAGACTTTTTTTTTTGACCCCGGGAATCCACACAACAGGTTGTGTTGACTACCCAACAGCGTAGACCGGCACACGAAAATAGATCCAGTGGATACTTCTAGAAAGCAGCCATTTTTTCATCCTCCACAAAGTACAGTTACGTCTCGGCCAAGCAGTAATGGTATGAGTTCGGTGGGCGGAGAGCGGAGCTGAGAGATGAAATAGTCATTTTCTTCTCTAAAATCTTATATGTAAAAGGACGGAGGGAGTATATCTTAATCCATACCACCGCATCGTACAAGCCAAGGAATTAGTAGATTAATCAATTAATAATTTGAGTTGAGGTGGGATCCTATTATGGCCATTGAACACTTTGTTTCATTCACATTGTTTCTACTTAGTTACAAAGCACTTGATCCAATCGATTTGCATACCTAACCGACCATCCTTTTTCTTTTGGCACACCAGTATAGAAATGGAACCGGTCGAACAAGATGATCTAAGCTTATTGTTGTGGTGGTATCTATTCATTTGGATTTGAGTGGTCGCACTTATGCCTGTGACTCCATTAATCTCAAGTTGCATTATTAAACTAGCATCGTAAGGTTAAAGGGTGTTTGTGTTTATGTTCAGATATAGGTGGGGATGGAAAAATTAAAGAGACCGAGCTGCTCTCATTACTTGGTGTTTTCATTTATTTGTCATCTTAGTTACTCCGTCCATATGTTCCAAAATATGAGATGCACACGTATTTCAAAATTTTAAGTTAAGGACTCTTTATACACAAGTCTAGGATTATGAAAATGTGACATTAAATTCAAATTAAAATAATTCTTTGATAAAAACAGATACGTACTTGTAAGAAGCACATTGAAGTACACAGGAAATCATCGACGAAGCTCTTCTCTGGGCGGCATCGGGCTACACCAAGCTAAGAAATATTCTTGCTCCAAGACGGGCCGCGGCAGGCTAGCTCACCTTCGGTGTCCTAGTTTTGTTGATAGTTTTCTTTTTGCTGTTCAGGGCATGTTTGGCCCTTCCTTTTGTTTGTTCATTTTAGTCCTTCGCTTGTTTTCTGTTGTTTGGGTTTGTATGTTGTGGGATGAGGTCGGTCGTAGACATATTCCTTAGGGATTATGTCCGACCCTTGTATCAAACTTCTCTTCTTCTTAATGAAATACGTGCTCCGCACGTTCTCAAAAAAAAAAAAAAAGAAGAAGCGCATTGAAATACAGGAATTACGTCTTGCAAGAGATGGTGGCTGCTTGACGCCGCCATGCCAAAATTACGAAGATACCTTTGGGCGCCGGAAGGCAATAAGTAGCATCCATGTGGCATTGAATAGCGCCTGGGAAGTACTATCGTTATTGGTCGTCCGATATCTTGATCCAACGGTTGAAAACACGGTACCACTGGTACCTGGTACCACTTGGAGGATTAGAAAAACGCTCTTCTAGAATATTTCCCAGTCTAATTGGGAACCTTCAACTGACTCGGTGGATTATTATATAATCTTAATTCCTCCAGGTTTACAAGAAGGCAACGTAGGGATCTCTAGGAAATACATGAAATCTGAGGATCTTACAGCGGAAAACAAACTACAAACATCAAAATTCTGGGAACACGTGACGACCTTATAAGTCCCTCCCAGTGCTCACTTTTGCTAAGTAAAACTTTTAACCATTAATTATCAAAAAAATAAACGAGATCTAGCATTTCTTAAAAGCATATTTATTTAGAAAACATAATTCCAACAAAAGAAGGAAAACACACCCTACAGGCAAAGAAACACAACACCAACCAATGGAAGGTCATCACATGGGCAGCGCAAGGATTGAATGGCCCACAAACATGAACAAACCTACTCTTTTCTTTTTTGAGGGAACAGAAACAAACCCACTCAAGTCCAGTGCCAATTCACCGTGTATCCACATGAAGAACCACTTGGCAATGTACCAGAGAAGAGTCAGCATGAGAGGCAGCATAGTGGGGTTAGCCGAACCAGTGATAAAGTACTGTTATCAATCCGCGAGGGGTATCTCGATGTTCACGACAGTAGGCTAACAAATCTAGGGTAACTTGCTGCGAACAGCGAGGATAAGTAGCTTTGTACCATGCCATTGGTTAAGGTTGGGGAATACAAAACTTCTACTCAACCACCGTCAGAGTATGCTGTCAGAACAACCCGGTCAACAACAATGATGATGGTGGCGGGGCAGTCTACTCAATCCTTTCCTTGCCTTTTATGACCACTCCCTCCCTCATTCACCCTCAAAGTCGATGGTTGGCGATTGGAATAGATCCGTGGTCCTCATCATCGTCGATGGTGTGGAGGCCATTTGGCTGAGATTCGGTGCCTCCGCAACCAGATCTAGGTCGCGGGCCATCGCAGTTTCTGTTGTGCTCTTCGTTGATCTGTTGTCATTGGTCGTTGTTCGCCGTCGGCCGCCATGGGATCTCCCTGTCAGAGGTCTGACATCGCGTTCCACTACTGTGTCACACTACATGAGGCTTCAGCGGCTCAATGATCATTTGGTTGATCCTATTCCGCAGGCTGTGGTTGTGGCCAGATTTTATTTGCAGCCACCTTCAGTTAGGGAGGTGTGTAGAACTCCTTGCCCATGTGAGGATGCCAATGCGCCTTTGATCATCTCTTCCAGTGCTGAATGGGCATGGTGCAATTGAGTGAAAGCCCAGGTTGTCTTGGTGTGGGTGACACAAATGATGCCTTCAAGTGCCATTCACCTCCATGGGATGGTTGTCTTCTTGTTCATGCCTTTTCGGATCTTTGGGTGAAAACCTAATTCCACCTGGATGGGTATCGACGGCATCTTTGTCATTTGCATTCTCATTTAAGTGTCATCTTGTAGATCCGGTGAAGGTTGTATGCGCCTTTCTCATTGTTCTTCAGTTGTAATCTCTGATGTTGCTATGGATATTCCCGAGTTTGTGTGCATGGTGTAAGCTTCATGACCATTGGAGCATGAAACCCCCATGGTATGAATGTTTTGGTGATTGGATGATCATATTATGTGTGACTAACATTTATGTATAGATTGTTGCCTATGGTCACATATGATGGAGGACTTCGCCAACCTTTTCTCTATTGGACATCTCGATTATTGGTTGCCTCATCAACTCGAGACATTGAGCTTGATGTAGTCGCAGTGAAGATGAATGGATCAAGGCTAAGGACATGCTAGATCCAATCGAGTGTTGCTTGGTTAGATGTTACCTTGAGTCCAAAGAAAAAACCGGACTATCCAGAGGGTTTGAGTTGCAGTTCTCTTTGTGCACACTAGTGATAGAGATCAGTGGATGTAAATGTGAGTCTCTCAGAGGCTAGGGTGGCACAAGAGAAGCTAAGAAGCCAAGTTTGGAGGAAGTTGGAGTTGAAGATCAAGGTAGAGATCAAGATCAACTTCACGGATGATCACCGCATGATGAGGTGGTGATGCGGTGACTACAGAAATTGCAGACTGAAGAATGAGGTTCTCTGATTGAGTCACCGTATGATGCGGTGGAGAGTTGCCAGTTGCTGCAAGTTCAAAGAGAAGAGGTCACCATATGATACGGTGGGAGTCACCGTATGAATAATGAGGTGACTGCAGGCAGAAAATCTAGAGAAAGGAGAGTCTCTGGTTGAGTCACCGTATGATCCAGGGGTGATAGTCACTGTATGATGCGGTGGTTACCGTATGGTTTCGAGAGAGCAGCGAGTTGTTAGAAGTTGGAAAGAAAGAGGTCACCGCATGATGCGGTGGGGGTCTGATATGGTGACTCTGGGATCAGTGAAGTCAGCACAAAGGCTGAAGGAGACTATGACGACAGACTGCTATTGGGGCAAATGGCTAGATTTGTGGAGGACGCCTATAAATAGCTGGTTGCCCACCCCTTTGAGGGTCTCTTGGCCGTTGGAATAGGTGAGGATACCATGTGAGAGCAAGAGCAAGGAGAGAGAGTGCTTAAAGTGGATTTAAAGTGATCCTAGTGCTTGTGAGAGAGTAACAAGAGCATCATTTGATCTCTAGGGCTAGTGTGTGCATAGAGAGTCACCTTGAGCTGTTACTCTTGGTCTATGGCAAGGCCTTGACAAGAAGAGTGTGGAAGCCATCACACGTTTGTACACGGTCTTTGAGCTTCCTGTGCGAAAGAAGCATTGTGAAGAGAGCGTCCTTTGGACCTCATCATGTGCGGATCCTTACCTCCGGAGGAGCATCCAGAGTTGCTGGCGCGATGTGCCCGCGTCTTCACTTATTGGAGAGTGAAGAGTGCTCTAGAAAGGATCGCCACTGAGCGGAGGGACGGGGTCGAGACTCCTGCGGGAGTGATCCAACGTAGATTAGGGCCGGGGGAGGCGTCATCCTCTCGAGACCATGGGAAACATCTTAAGCACCTTCTATCCTATCTCATTTACTTACTCGTATTTACTCTTCCATTTTTTATATTGCAAGTAGACTTGATTGATAGGGTGCCTTATTTTCCTTGGTAGAATTGCATATGTAGGATTGCTCTTTGCTAGACTTGTTAGTATATGCGCATCGCTAGCTACATGCCATCACCTAGCTTGTTTAGGTTGCTAAAGCAATCTTGTCTTAGGAAGTTTTAAGTGACTACCAATTCACCCCCCCCCCCCCCTCTCTGTACTCCGTGATCCTTACACATGGGAATACCCTCCTTTGTCGTTACAATTTCGGTTGTCTTTGCTTCAGTCAAGAGATGTTGTTGGAGTTGGATTTGGCAGAAACTCGAGTGTGTTATATCCCTGATTTGGTGGAAGAGTGGACATATGAACGTACTCGACCGTACCTAAGCAGTAGCACCGGAAGATAATGAAGCTATTGACTGAAGATTTTATTTTTATAAGTTTTTCATTGGTGTCGCGTGTGTTCACGTTTGATGGTGGCCGACTTTTGTCTGTGATTGTATTCACTAGTACAGATCTGCTAATTAATGACGATTTTACTGTAGATCCGTCACTATTTTGGGGGGTTTCCCGTTTTCGGCCAACTTTTATGACGTTTCGGCGTTTCGTCACTAAAAACGTCAAAACACACCCGTTTGGTGACGAAAAGGCGTCACTATTGCCTTTCGGACCCACTGGTCAGGTTGTTCATGACGAAAACTAAGCGTCACTTCCGTTCATTTCAGGATTTCGCCCGCCCGCATCCTAGTCAGCACATGAGCGGACCCACATATTCGTCACCGGAGGAGGGATTTCGCCCGCCCGCATCCTAGTCAGCACATGGTGGACCCACACATTCGTCGCGGGAGGGGGGATTTCGCCCGCCCACATCCTAGTCAGCAAATGGTGGACCCACACATTCGTCGCTGGAGGGGGGATTTCACCGCCCCGCATCCTAGTCAGCATGTTGTGCACCCACACGTCAGTCAAAATTCGTCCTTTGCTAGAGGATTTCCCGCACACTCATCCCAGTCAGCATAGCGTGGACCCACACGTCAGGCACAATTCCTCATTAAAATGGGGAAATATACACACACGCATCCTAGTCAGCACATGTCGGACCCACACGCATCCCAGTCAGCATATTATGGCCCCACACGTCAGGCACTATACGTCATTAAAATTGTGCCCAGGCATATCCTAATCAGCACATGGCGGACCCACACGCATCCCAGTCAGCATATTGTGGACCCACACGTCAGACAGTACTATTCGTCATTAAAATTGTGCCCAATCATATCCTAATCAAATTTTTTTTGCATGTGATGAATAGCCCTTTGTGGGCGTATTTCCTTCAAAAAATAAATCAGCACATGGCGGAGCCACACGCATCCCAGTCAGCATATTGTGGACCCACATGTTAGGCAGTGTTTGTCACTATATACTTCCTCCGTTTTTGAATAATTGTCAGCGTTGACATTACTGTTCGTAGTTTGACCACTCAATTACTTCTAAAATACTTAATTACACAAGATAAGCACATGATTGATGGATGTATTGTAGATAGTACATTAGCATCATGATATACTTAAGAGTGTTTAATTATGCATTACCTAAAAAAATATGGCCAAAGTTTGAATAGTAAAAGTCAACAGTTTTAATTATTTTAGGGGACTATACCCGCCGCATATCCTAAAGCGCATAGCGGACCCACATGCATCCTAGTCAGAACATCGGGACCCACACGTCAGGCAGTTTTCGTCATTAACGGGGAATCTTGCCTGACGTGTGGACCCAATTCAAATTCCGTACCGAACGGCCCATGTACTTATGAAAAAAAGGGGGGAAATTCAGCCCATGTACAGTACACGACTTGTCCGAGCGTTATCGGATTGGGATCGCCCTAGTTCCTTTCGACGTCTGTAGGTCGGTGAGGTGCTTGTTCGCTCCGCCTCTCATTAGCGCCGCCACCGCACCGGCCGGCCTCTACTTCACCACTTTGTCCCTCCTCCGGTCGCCGAACCCAGGCCCTTGGGAATAGAGATTCACCGCCGCCGTCCTCTGCAGATTCGACACCCCGGCCACAAGACGCGCTCTAGCGTTTCGCTGCCACGTTTCCGCAAATCCGAGGTCTGCTGCCGGCGATCTACGCTGGGTGGTTCCCGCATCGCCCTCTTCATCTTCTGCAGTGGTGAGACCCCAAGTTTTGTTTCCTTTTTCGAGCAATAAGTACCGCAAGTTTTTTTTTCGCCACTATTCTTTGAAATTCTGAGACAAACATCTTATGTGATTAGTTCCTCACGCTCCGCCACTGCTTCCGTGCAATTCAGTGACAGATGGCTCGTACCAACCAACTACGGTCGGTGCCAGGACAGGGTGCTGCTGCCCTTGTTGGGAATAATCAGCGATCAGGGACGATGCCTCTGGTCAATCATGCCAAGACATATTCTGGTCCCAGGCGAGGCAGAGAGGCAGATCTATGAACAAGAGGCCTCGAACGACGATGTCTCCGGAGGGTTATAGGGATCAGCGTCATCGCTTTACTGAGCGTACTTCTGGTCCCGATGATGAGGAGTACACCGAACAAGAAGAACAACCCCCAGCTGAAGATGAGCCGTTGATGGATCTGAGGGGCTTTAGCAGTATGAGTATCAAAAGGTTACGCAATGTACCAGAAGATGATTGGTTTGGAGGAGACACTCGTGTTTTGACTATTACTCAGAAGAGTTTGATGCACTCCTGGAATCTGTTGAAAGTCAGGCTGTTTGAACACAGGACACTGGACTGGGCAGTTCTGAAGAGAGCCTCGGGGGGGGGGGGGGCAACATCTCTGCATACTTTGAAAGATTCAAGGGACTGAGTGATTTAGTTTCACAGCACAGCAGATATGTCGAGGAATGGGTCCAAGTTTTCTATGCTACACTTTGGGTTCCTATTGACCGAAGTTTTATCTCATTCGTGTTTGAGAATCATAGATGCACAATCACAAGAGAGGAGCTAGCTGGCCTTCTCGGAGTTGATCTTCACCCCAGAAGGTGTCTACATAACTTAGTGTATGGAGATGCACGCCCACCTCGCCATGCTTTGGTTGGTGCCAACTTCCCTACAGACGAGGAGGTGATTACCCTTTTTGGTGAATCCCTAACTGTTGGAACATCGTACCGCACTGAGGAGGACCTTGTTACCACGGATCCCCAATGATGAGACCATCACTTCTCTTCAGCAATGGCTTCTGCTTTGCATCATGACTGGCCAAGCGTTCGATATTGTGGACTTTTTACTTTCTGAGATTGAGGATGTCATCTTTGATGGGATGTTCTTATCCCCAAAGCTGCCGTACGCTCACTTCATCTCATTCTTTCTAAGTCAGATGAGGAAGCGAACGTACGAAGAGAAGTACAAGATTTCATCGTCAGCTTTCCCCCCGTACACGCCTGCTTCACTAAGAGGCAGACGTCGTGGCCAGAGGGATATGATTCAAACCATTGACATGCCCCCAACCCCAACAGCTGATCAGTGTGCTGGAGGTAGTCAGCCTGACCTCCAAGTTGAACTGCCGAATCCAAACCAAGAGATTGTGTTGGATGTACCGAGTGAAAGCGATGACGACGACATTCGTTCAACTGTGACATCGCCTGCAGTCAAGCCAGACGCTGATAGCGTGAGAATGAGGGTGACAAGCCAGAAAAAGTTGGTGAAACTGGTTGAACAACGAAAGGAAGCAGACATGAGTTTGGTTCAGCACTGGATCATGAGGTTTAGGCAGCTTAATAGGATGCGTGAACGTAACAAGAAGATAATGGCAGAGTTAATGAGGCGGCAGGAAAACCAATATCGTTTTACTCAAACTGTGGCCCAAGCCCTTCAACCGGCACTCACAAATATTCCGTGCCTCGACCTTCTAGCGATAGCGGCGGAGGTGCAAAATGGCCACCGTATCCCCGACACCAACACCTACACCAACTCCAATGTGGCTGCCGCGACGACTACTTCGGCAGCGGATGATCGAGAGGTACATTGACTCGGAGAGAAGAAACGGGACATATGCATTGGTCATACGACGTACATTCCTTTCTTGTTCGGACATTTGAGGTTTTAATTTGTGGACAGAGTATTTTTTTTTTCCCGAGTGCTGAAAAATTTTATTCCCAAGGTTTTAACTTTCTTGGGACAAAAGACTATGTTGTTGTTGTAGTATCTGTTGTTGACAAAGTTATTGTATTTTTCTTAGAAAATTGTATTGGACAAGGTAATTGTATCTTTTTAGACAAAGTAATAATGTATTCGATTGGATTGTATTGTTAACTCTGCTCAGAGGATAGAAAGGCCATGCGAGAATGCAGGCAACGGCGATCCTACAGCATTGGATGATCGTATGAAGGAACTGTCCACATTTGCTATTCTTTGCCTGTTCAACATCTTCGATCCAGGGACGATCCCCTGTTCTAAATGCTCGATCCCGGGACGATCCCCTGTTATAAATGCTCGATCAGGGGACGATCCCCTGTTCGAAAGGCTCGATCCCTAGACGTTCCCTGTTCTAAATGCTCGATCCACCTCGGTTCTAAATAATCGATCCGCGGACGATCCAGTCAACAGTTTCCAGTTTCTACTCGTGCTACCAAACCTCGAACGAGACCGTGAAAATTGTTAGCGAGTATAATCCGCTGTGGTCAATAATGAAAATGTTAGATGCAAGTTATGAGTGATAAGACGAAATTCATGCATAGGATGACATTGTTTGGAAGTTGTTGTATTTTTCTTAGAAAATTGTATTGCACAAGGTAATTGTATCTGTTGTTGACAAAGTTATTGTATTTTTCTTAGAAAATTGTATTGGACAAGGTAATTTTATCATTTAGACAAAGTAATGTATTCGATTGGATTGTATTGTTAACTCTGCTCAGTGGATAGAACGGCCATGCGAGAACGCAGGCAATGGCGATCCTACAGCATTGGACAATCGTATGAAGGAACTGTCCACATTTGCTAGTGGGCCGATCCTGGAAATGACAAAAAGAAGCTTAGTCCAAACACGTGTTCAACATCTTCGATCACGGGACGATCCTAGGTTCTAAATGCTCGACCATGGGACGATCCTCGACTCTAAATGCTCGATCCAGGACCATCCTCGGTTCTAAATAATCGATCACGGGACGATCCAGGCAACAGTTTCCAGTTTCTACTCGTCGTGCTACTAAACCTCGAACGAAATCGTGGAAAATTGTTAGCGAGAATAATCCACGGAGGTCAATAATGACAACGTTAGATGCAAGTTATGAGTGATAAGACAAAATTCATGCATCGGATGACATTGTTCAGAAGTTGGTACAGATGAAGCTAGTACTTATTACAAAACACACATCCTTCTGCTGATGAGTCCAGCAAATACACAACATAGAATCCTAATACAACAGTATATCCTTTTCTAATCAACCCAGTCATCAATGTTGCTAGAAGGCCACCCGATGAAGTACGGATATTTATAAGTACGAGTAGCATTCCTGAAGAGCTTCTGCAGCTTCATTGTATCCAGGCACATGGATAGGCACCAGTGAGGTTCTCCAAAGCTGCCAGAATACAATGCATCAAAAAATACGGTTTCCTGAGTGATTCCATGGAAATAGAAATCAGTAACAAGATGATCATCCTCGTCATCCCCATCTTTTGGTAGCAGCTCCCTGAGTTGATCGGCCAGGTTAAAGGAATTTCTCAGCACCCACCGTTCAACCCCGTTGGGATCACTTCCGCGCACAAACACTACAAGGTATGTTCCCCGTGATGCAACAATGCAAGGTTTTCCGTCCTCTACTTCTCCGAAACCATAACAAACTGGATTACGAGAGGCAGGAGCAAAATCTGCAGATCGCAGTTTGCCCGAGAGCCGAATAGTGGAGAATTCCAGTGATGCTTTATCGAGTGTTAGTAGAGAGTTGCGACCAACATCACCCCAGGGACCGGTTGCCGATCGAGCCAATGTCCTTAAACGGCAGCCAACCAATCTGGGCGACTTGTTGCCAAGGTTTAACTGACCAGTTCATTTCAGTGGAGGAGAAGACCACAGTCCGTACCCTAGTCCCAACGGGATCAACAAGAAGTACTATGACACGGAAGGAGTTTGGTTTCCCATCCGAGCGGACCAAACGAGGACTGTATTGCGTCAACTCATGTTCGACTGCAGTGTCCTCAAAATCATGAAAAACACTAGATGACCAATTTGTTATTGGGTTGTACACCACAAGCATCCCCTCTAATGGATCCATCAGAAGCAGTAATCCTTCGATGCAGTCACAGATTTCACAGCAGACAGATTCAGTACTGGAGTTGAGCACTTTGGTGAGGAAGAAATCCCCTTTTTCAATAATGGTGTTGATCTTCGGATCACAATCCCTAGTGATGGCGAAAGAGGAAAACATAGGGACAGTGATCTCCTGTGGGGATTCGTTGCAGAAATAGCCGAGGAGTGGCTGCGCCGAGTGCATGCTACAAACTGACGGCAAAACTTCGGCGAATACAGCCTCTCTCGCCAGGCTTTTTCGCGTACATGGCATTGAGAAGCGTCATATGGCAGGGGACCCGGGTGAGAATCAATACCTCAAGGTCATCGCTGAGTGACCCGGAAGCAGTCGACATCACCGACGATGATCCCTGCTTGTTAGTCCCCTCTACTTTTTGTAGGGCTCCTCTTCAGGGTCGCGGCGGAAAGAAAGTCGAGTTGGAAAAGGGGGGGGGGGGGGGGGGAGGGGGGAATCTAGCGATGCAGGGAAGTAGGTGCAGTATAAAAGTGGGTGAACAGAGAGATGGCGAATCCGATATATCATATACGATGGCAAAATCGCAGCACTACACGTTGCATAAAGGTGCCACAAATCAGAAGATCGAACGGTCCGGGAGAACCTGTGCCCGGACGATCCGGGGTGTTCTAAAAGTTACATCACTAGAACGGCCACCAGTTTGAGGTTGTTTGATGCAAGTTATTTTAGATGAAATTTATACATGGGATGACATTGTTTACAAAAGCTATGGGCAATTATTACAAAACGCAGCACATCCGTCTGCTCAGTCCAGCAAGTACACAATGTAGAATTCTAATAAACCAGTACAGATCCCTTTATAAGAACGCAGGCAGATGTTTAAACGCATACAACCCGGGATTGTCCCGTGCCTCCCATTCTGGCATCATGGGATTGTCCCGTGTTCTCACTATCATCCAAATCACCGGACGATCTTGCCGTGCGCTACTAAACATTGGACGAGATCGAGAAAAATTGTGAAGAGAGAGAGGGCGAATCTGGTATATATAGGCTGCCAAAATGACTTGTACTACGAATGGTGTACTGTGACGATGATCATTAAGCTTTTGTAACAACCAACCATCACACGTTAGCAAGGGCTCTGTTTCGTTCGATGCAAGTTATTTTAGATGATACGAAATTGATACATCCGTCTGCTGATGAGTCCAGCAAATACACAACGTAGGATTCTAATAAAACAGTACATCATATCCTTTTCTAGCCCACCCGGTCATCAATTTTGCTAGAAGGCCACCCGGTGAAGTACGGATACTTCAAACCTTGAGCAGTACTCCTGAAGAGCTTCTGCAGCTTCATTGTATCCAGGCGCATGGATAGGCACCAGTGAGGTTCTTCACAGCCACCAAAATATAATGCATCAAAAAACACGATTTCCTGAGTGATTCCATGGAAATCGAAATCAGTAACAAGATGATCACCCTCCTCTTCATTCACGTCTTCAGGTAGCAGCTCCCTCAGTTGATCTGCCTGGGGAACCTGATTTCTCAGCACCCACCGTTCAACCCCATTGGGATCACTTCCGCACACCCACACTGCAAGGAATGTTCTCAGTGAGGCAACAATGCAAGGTTTTCCGCCCTCTATTTCCCCGAAACCATAACGAACTCGTCTAGGAGAGGCGGCAACCAATTCTTGGTGTCGCAGCGCGACCGGCAGCGGAATAGTTGAGAATTTCAGTGATTTTTTATCGAGTACCAGTAGATACTTGCGATCAATGTCACCCCAGTATAGGGATTGGTTGCCTATGGAGCCAAGGTCCGTAAACTACAGCCAAACAAACGGGGAGATATCGTACCATGGATGAACTGACCACTTCATTTCAGTTGAGGAGAAGACCACAGCTCGTGCCCAACACCCATTGTCAGTAGCAAGGACTATGACCCGGAAGGAGTTTGGGTTCCCATCCGAGCGGACCAAACGGGGAGGGTACCCTTCAGGCATCCCAATGTGATCTTTGAACACAGTGTTCTCCTCACAAGCATCAAAAGAATCAGATAACCAACCCGTCATTGGGTTGTACACCATGAGCTTCTGCTCTGTTGGATTCATCAGAAGTAGTAATCCGTCGATGCAGTCACAGATATCCCAGCAGACAGATTCACTACTGAGGTTGAGCACTTTGGTGAGGAAGAAATCCCCTTTTCCAACAATGGCGTTGATCTTCGGATCACAATCCCTAGTGATGGTGAAATAGGGAAAAGTGGGGACAGTTCTCACCTCGGTGGAGTCGTTGCTGAAACAGCCGAGGAGTGGCGGCGTCGAGTGCAGGCTACAAAACTGACGGCGAAACTTCGGCGAATACAGCCGCTCTCGCAAGGCTTTTCTCGTGTACATTGCGTTGAGAAGTGTCTTGTGGCAGGGGACTCGGGCGAGAATCGATACCTCAAGGTCGTCACCGAGTGACCTGGAACTGGAAGCAATCGCCATCACCAACGATGATCCCTGCTTGTTACTCCCCTCTATTTTTTGTAGGACTCTTTTGCTCAAGGTCGCGGAGGGAAGAAAATCAAGTCGGAGACGGGGGGGGGGGGGGGGGGGGGCAATTCTCACGATGCAAGTTGGTAGGCGCAGTAAAAAGCAGGGGAAGCTCTTGAGGAAGCAAGCTTTCTCCATCGGAACATCCGCGTTTATCTGAACACGTAAAGTTGTGGCATGGCCGCATGAGACTTGGGAGTCTGTACTACTACAAGTTGTGAAGTTGATACTCAGGGATGATCCCCTGATTCTGGCTGGATGACAATCAGCTCACGGGTCAATTCGGGATGATGCGGTGATACTGACCGGCCACTGATTAGTTCCATATGAATGCAAAAATTACAACGTAGTACATAATTGATGTACAAGGATTTTTACGAATAAAGCAGTTTCATTAGTTTCAAGATGTGTTCTCCAAAAATGCCGACGATTCCTTGCTTGTACATGTGAATACAAGAACATCCATTATTATTTTTTCGCGACTAAGGTGGAACATCCCTTGTAGTTACATATAAGTGCTATATTGTAGTTACATATAAATGCTCAAAGTACATCTGATGGAACTATTTAACGAAGACAGCAAGGATGTTTCATTGAACTCTAGCTAGAACTCTCGAGACAAGCCAAGATTTCATCATCGACTTGCGCTGCTTCGACAAGGTCGACAAGGTCAACCGGCGCTTTTTCACCGGGCTCTGAACAGCCGCCGTCCAAGGCGCCAAGGTCCTCAGCCTCGTGCGGCCAGACCGAACTACGAGCCGGTTCGCAGAAGATGGCAGCTCGAGAATTGGGGATATTCCATCCCTACGAGATATCCAGAAATCCACAAGAGTGACTTAGTGGCGTGGTGGCTATTTCGCCTGTGCGTGTGTGTCTCTTCTCTGTACGAGAAGTTCACAATGGCCTCACCAAGGATTGCCCGGGGGATGTGCAGAGTGAGGTAGACCCATAAATGGACTAGGGAACTAGGGATTGCCCGGGGGGCGGGGACTGTGAAGAGTGTGATTTCTCTAGTTTGTGGACGCAGCAGCGTCTGGTTTTACATTTATAGTCGTGGTAAAGTTACACGACACCTCCCTCGGATGCCCCTTTCCTGGATATGCGACAGAGAGATTCGAGATAGGCTCTCTCACAGGGAAGTGACCGGTCCATCTTGTGGCATGGGAGTCTGTGTACTCAAGGGATGATCCCGTGATCCCTTATGCTCGCTGGATGATGCGTGAATACTCAATAGGGATGATCCCCGGATGCTCGCCGGATTAGGAACTGAAGCCGAGAGAAGTGGCATTTGCTGGGCAAGCGAAATGAGCCTGATCAAGGAGGAAATGAAGCTGAGAGAAGTGCCAGGAGATAATAATCAGTGAGTCATGGTTTGTTGGACTAGAAGTACGGGTGTTTCCCATTTTGTGTAGTATGAAACAAATAAACATGTACTGCACTTTGTACTTCTATTTCCAATCTTAAATGAAGGAGCGCTCCGGCTCATTTTTTGAAAAGAAAAAAAACCGTGCAATGGCCAGATTGGTCAAATCGATTAAAACTTGTACAATTTCCACGCAGGGGCACTGAATCAGTGAGGAAATCACTCCTTTCTAGTACTGTATGTGTGAAAGTTGTGACCTAGCAGCTCGAGCAATTCGCGGGACGATGCGTTGATTCTCACAGGATGATGCGTGGTACTCACCCACCACTGGGCGGCTCACGGTCAAATCAATTCACAGGCTTTTCGCACTCACGGGATGATCCCATGTGTTCATTATTTAATCACGGGAATATACAGGAAGACTGCAGCTTCTACCATGTTTGCAAAATGAAGGAGCGCTCCTACTCCTTTTTAGAAAAAAAAAGTGCAATGGCCAGATCGGTCAAATCGATTAATAACTTGTATTTCCACACAGGGGCATTAAAGTTGTGACCTAGCAGCGCGAGGAATTCACGGGACGATGCATTGATTCTCACTGGGTGATGCGTGGTACTCACCCACCACTGGGCGGCTCACCGGTCAAATCAATTCACAAGCTTTTTGTTGGCGGTGAATATGCGTATAATTAATTTTTCATTAATTCCGCAAGCGCACGGAACACCATTGTAGCATTTCACCTTGGAGTATTCCAGGGTTATCGTATTTATGTTTCCTTAGGGAAGTAGAGCGATAGGAAGTTGAAAATGTAACAAAGTAGATACTATTATGCGAAATAACGATACCTTACTTAAGACGGGGGTAAAAGAGGTACATGATATATGGGTGGCACTCACCATGTAATCCAAGGAAATAAAAGAGATAGTAGAAGTTACATTGGGAGAACAACGAGATAGAGGCAAAGATTCCTATGTGTTAATCTTACATCTATTTACTTCTAGCAATTAATTCTACAAGGTTATGTACTATAGCTAAGGTTATGCACACTCAAGTCATGTTGTTTCGGAGCACGGCCATCGTGCCGAGGTTGGAACTGAACCCCAATACTGCAGGTTCCCCCACGGGATCTAACCGCTATTGAGAACCCGGTTGGATTGCCTTTGAACGTGGCGGATTGCAAAGGCCTGAACACGCCTGTCACACGTGGGGCTACTCTCCTCCGTAAAGACAAACGCCAATCGTGCATAGGTATAGTTCTAAGCACCGCGCTTACAACTATCCTAGAGGAACTACTCTTGATCGAGAGAATAGCCCTATCTAAGAATGTAGCATAGCTTTCACTAAGCGTGAACTCCATTTCGGCAAAGCACTCACTCATACTACTTAGACACAATCACGAAACCCACAACAAGACTATTATGAGCACTAACTTAACTAAGTAAATAAACTTAAATAGAAAAGAATTACTAAAAGAAATAAATAAAGAATAAACAAAATAATTATAGGAATAATTATATAAATAATAAAAGAGTAATTCTACAAGAGTTAAGATACAAGAACAACACCGAAACTCCGAGAGGACTTCCGGAACCTCGAGAAGAGCTCTCACTCTACTCTACTCTACTCTAACTCCCAATACTAACTCTACTTCTACACAAATAAGTAATGGATCTCTTGGATCAGTGAGGTGCGAGTTGTTCCTGCGGACACCAGGGGTATTTATAGGGTCATTAGGACAGGGGGAGTCTTATAGCGCGAGGTGGAGTGGCGGGCGCGCCAAGGCAGGCCGACCGGCCTAGTAGGGGGGCCGGCCGGCCGCCCGATGTGGCGGTTCGCCACCGCCTCGCTCCTGGACGTCCCTGATTGCCTCCTGAAGTCGGTCCGTAGGTCGGTTGCTTCGTGGGGGCGGCAGAACTGGAGAAAGGGCCAAGTTGAGGCCCAAACATCCCACCAGACGGTATGTCGGTGGAATTCTGCTGAACAGGCTTTGGTTTGTGACGTTTAGGCCCGTTTAGGGGGCCGGTCGGCCTATGGTGGGGCCGGCTGGCCTGACTTTTCTTCGAGTCAGGGCCAGTTTCCTCCATTATTTACTCCTGCATCCAAAAATCACCAAAACTTGTGGAAATAGGTTAATTCCTAACTACTATGCATAGAACCTTGATGATTAGCTTTTTATTTACCGATATGTTGACGGTAAATTCATGATTTTTACACCGTCAACACTTTTCTCACTCACGGGATGATCCCATATGTTTATTATTTAATCACGAAATATACAGGGAAGACTGCAGCTTCTACCATATTTGCAAAATGAAGGAGCGCTCCTGCTCCTTTTTAGAAAAAAAAAAAGTGCAATGGCCAGATCGGTCAAATCGAATAAGGCCCCCCTTTGTTTGTGATTTTGATTCTAAGAATCCAGCTTTCTACCGGACACTGTAGAGATGTGACATTTGCTGCTGGACACTGAATCAGGTTTTATTTGCTAGTGGACACTAAGAAAGTTCAGCATCAAATAAAACATGTTTCAGTGTCCAGGAGTAAAGGTCACGATTGAAGAGTGTCTAGTAGCAAGTTTTGCCATCGCAAAATGAAGGAGCGCTCCTGCTCCTTTTTGAAAAAAAAAAAGGTGCAATGGCCAGATCAGTCAAATCGATTAACTCGTATTTCGACGCAGGAGCATTGAAGTTCTGACCTAGCAGCTCGAGCAATTCGTGGGACGATGCGTTGATTCTCACTGGATGATGCGTGGTACTCACCCACCACTGGGCGGCTCACTGGTCAAATCAATTCACAAGCTTTTCTCACTCACGGGATGATGATCCCGTGAGATGATTATTTAATCACGAGAATAAAGAAAAACATGCAATGGCCAGACCGGTCAAATCGATTAACTCGTATTTCCACACACAGGCATTGAAGTTGTGACCTAGCAGCTCGAGCAAACTCACGGGACGATGCGCTGATTCTCACCGGATGATGCGTGGTACTCACCCACCACCGGACGGCTCACCGGTCAAATCAGTTCACAGGCTTTTCTCACTCAGGGGGTGATCCCGTGAGTCAGATATTTAATCATCGGAATATACATGAAGACTGACTGCAGCTTCTACCATGTTCGCGGCCCTCTACATCACACCCCAACTCGAGCAATCCTTGTTCTTTCTTCTCATCCCCTGGCCTATAAATTCCGGCAAAGTGAGATGTTTCCAACTCATAACCTTCCTTCTTCCTCACCGGTCTCCTCTGCTACCTTTTATGCCGCCTACTTCCATCTCCATGGCGGACCCGCTCAGGCTGCCATGGCCAAACTTTCCACATCGTGTCTATCACCATGTGACTCAGAGTGGATTTCTGGAGTTCTCGTACATGGTTGCAATGCAGATTTTCGGAGATCTCGTATGAGATCTTAGCGCATTTTCTGCATCTGCTGATCTTGCTTCTTCCTCGTGACCTTGATCCTGTTGTTGGCATTTGGTTGTACCTTCTTCTTCCTCCTGCAGCTGGTCAAGACTTAATCAGGTGGTCGTCGACGGATGATGTTGACGAGGAGGCAAAGTTATTGCCCATCATCGTAGCGGATGAAGTTGTGCGTGCCTCCTGAGGAAGGAGATTAAACCCTAAACCCTAACTCTTTTGATGAGTAGTACTGTTTGGACTGTTAAATCTGGTTGTATGCCAAATTTTATTATTTATTTTCTGAGATGATACTCTTGTCATAGTCATAGGGACTTTTGAATCTGTTTATGCTAGACTTCTTTTTGAGAACGTGCTGAGCACGTATTTCATTAAGAAGAAGAAGTTCTTACCACGTGGTCAGGGCTAAGCCCCCTAGAGGACTCAGCAAAATCCAACCACGAAGTATATACAGACCAACGATACACGACGAAAGTGAAAAAAGACAGAGTGTCAAAGACCCTCACTAATGATAGCTACAATGGGAACAAGCTCCCAACCAAGAGTAAAAAAGGAATTAGAAAACAACGCGATCCGTGTCCAGACGACGATGATGGCGACCATGACCAAACGACCATGACCACGACCAAGCCACCACGCCCATGTGTTCCACATCCAGACGGCAGCGTTGGCGATCACGACCACAATCACGTGTTTCGTGTCCAGATGACGACGGACCACCACCAACCGACCACGACCACGCGTTCCGTGTCCAGACGATGACGATGGCAACCACGACGAAACGACCACGACCACGACCATGCGTTTTGTGTCCAGACGATGACGGTGGCGACCACGACCAAACGACCATGACCAAGCGACCACGATCACGTGTTCCACATCCAGACGGCGGTGTTGGCGCCTTCATCCTTGAGGACATGCACGTTGGAAGTGGCTCGCTCCAGCCACAAGGGCGGCAAGCCCGCCGCCAGTCTCCATCAGCACCAAGCCACCCGCCGAGAGCGACCACGACCCAAGGGAGGAAAGGGAGAGGGTGGTGGCACCATTCCAGATTCAGAATCTCCGTCTTTGAGCGCCGTTGGATCAAGCCATAGAGGCGGCGAATCCGCAGCCAATTGCTGACGCAAAGGCCCAAGCGACCACGACCAGAGGAGTGTGCTCCGAGCCATCGGCGTCAAAGTCACGACCAAAACCAGCCAACACGCGCGCGGATCCAACCGATGGTGGGAAGACATTGCGCGGGGAGGGGCAAGCAATTTCATCTCTGACAGCAAGCTCCATGGCCCCATGCATTCTTCTGGCCGTCGCACATGCCACACTGGCCGTCGGTAGCTCGACATGCCGCACCACCGCACTAGCCTTCGCCGTCGAGCATGGATGCATCCCAGCCCCCTCTCATGGATCCCGCGGGCAACAAGCCCCTGCACAGATCCAACCACACGACCTCGAGAGGGAGTGAAGAGAGATTGGGCGGCGACGTCATGGCGGTAGGAAGAAGAAAGGATGCGCCGCCAACACCGTCGTCTCCCGCGTGCAGCCATCATGCGACCAATATGCCCATGTGCGGCCCTCGTGCGACCACCACGCGACCAATATGCCCATGTGCGACCCTCGTGCGACCACCTTGCAACCATCGCGCCGCCTTCGTCGTCGCCGGATCTGAACGGGGTCTAACCGCGCCTCGCTGGGATCCGAGCGCCCGCGCGAAGGTTGAGGCGGAGCGCTCCAGTGATGGCGCGGCCAGGGGATCCACACCACGCACGCGACCTCCAGCACCAAGATTGCCAGATCTGCACTCGGCGGGGCCATCGTTGTGGAAGAGGGACACGGCTCGCCGTCACCGCGCCGCACTCGTAGGGGTCAAGAGATGCCCACGCACGGCCTCGCGTGCCCTGTTCGTTGGCAAGGCGACAGGTAGAGGGACACGGGGCCGAGGACCTGCAGCGTCGTGCAGTGAGGCTCGGGGCAGAGAGGCTTGGGGCAGAGCAGGTGCGGTTCGGGGCAGAGCTGCTGCGTCGGGGTCGTCGTCTGCGTTGGCGGCAGCTACCAGATGCGGCGGCGCTGATGCGGAGGGTGAGCAGGAGGTGGGCGCGGCCACGGGGTGGAGGGCGAGCTCCACCACCATGAGGCCGGATCCGCCGTTGAAGCCGCCGCGCGCCCGAGAGGAATCCACGCATCGAGCCGCACAGCTTCGAGTCGTCGTTGGGGAGGAGGAGGCCGTCGGAGCCGCATCTAGTGGCAAGAGAGGGACGGATGGGCACCGCACGCCGCGCCCAGCACCTCCGCACGGCCGCACTGTGCCGCTTCGCCGTCGGCGCGTCCTCGTCGAGCAGCGCCTGGTCGCGGCCGCGCCCTGCACCTCGGCGGCCGCCGCTGCGCTTCGTTCCAGTGGCGCGGGGAGGGGAGGAGGCGCGGCGGGGAGGGCGGGCGAGGGGAGGCGGCGGCGGCGAGAAGGGCAGGCCGAGGAGAGGAGTCGTCGGCGGCGGCGGCTAGGGTTTCCTCATGCTAGACTTCTAGCTTGCCTTGTAATCTTTTCATATAATGAATGAAGGGACTTGCGTTTTGACCACAATTTTGAACTGTAATTGTGAAACAACCATTGATTTTCAGATTTTGCAAGATCACCATTAATTGCTTTCAGATTTTGCAAGATCACCACTGAAGTTTTGAAAATCTATGGTAAAATCGCAATACTATTTTGCAAGATCACCATAGCTTTTTCAAAATCTGTGGTAAAATCGCAAAAATCTGAATCGATGGTTGTTTCACAATTAGACTACAAAAGTGTGGTTGATTTGCAATTGCCTCTATAATGAAAGATATTCATATGTTTGAAGTCGACGCGTTTTCAAATGGAAAATAATATTGTGGCCTCGTTCGTACATCATCGATAAGTCGACGCGTTACCAGAGATATTTAAAGATAGAAGTAACCAAACTGGTCAAGCATCGATCCGTTGAGACACGTTTCCTTTCCAGGGACTATCTGGTGATCGTACATCGATCAGCGCGGTACGAATGCAGGTTTATTTTCCTCGTGTGACAGCAATGAGAACTCCCGTTTTTTGCCGTTTTCTCCGCAAAAATTTTTGGCATAGTGAACGGATGTTCCCATCATATATCTCTGCAACGCTCGCACCCCTTCCTTGGACGACGCACCGCCATCTTCTCTTTGAGACATCTCGCATCCTTTCCATTCATTGGTTCACATGGACGGGAAGAGGAAAGAGATATTGGAGGACAAGGCCGCCGGCAAGCGTCCAAAGGTCGACGATAGCGAGGCAGCAGATACGGAGCTTGAGGCTGCGATACGCGCATCCATTGAGGACGGTAAGCTCGCACATCAAGAGCTCTTCCCATCTCATTTGATGCAAAAATTTCTTTTTAATACCGACCTAAGTATGTTTGGTTTACTTCTGTTACGTTTCTCCATCTAGGTCTATCCTTGGTGCTGGAGCCCATCGCATTCTAGCTCGATGTGGTCTTCGATACTATCCACGTGGACGAGGGACGTGTTCTGGCCGGGAAGGTGGGAACGAACTGCCTCGACATGATCAACGACAAAGACACGCGGGCACTCTTGGCGCGGGTCCGTTCCCAGGCGCGATGGCTTAGCCGCGAGATCAAAGGCATTGTGCACAATGCTGCTAAAACCATCACCGCCGAAGGCCTGGCTCGGGTCAAGGACCATCATCCCGACGTTGATCTGGACGAGGGAACAAGGGAACCGGCCGAATACGGCGTCGACAACAAAACAGATAACATCGCTGCCGAGCTTGCCAAGGAACTTGGATGGCCTGCTCCTGCCATGGTCGGAGCCTGAAGATCACGAACCGTTCGCTGGCCTCTTTTATTGTTACCACGTTATTTTGTTTGTTTTAATTTATGTAAGACGATTCGCTCATCCATCGCGTTGATAGTTTTCCCAGGGGATTATCCCTTGAAGGCATCGGTCGTGCTTGGTTGCATGACGCAACCCTGTGGCCGCCACGCCAAAACCTTGATAAATGCAAATACTCGTTCAGTAGCAAAAGTGTGTGGACAACAAATGCAATCGTGACCAATTAGTTAGGCAGCGTAGTACTCTGTAGCACGTGTAATGTCTAGTGAAGGGAGGGATAGTCAACCAATTAGTGACGAACAGGCCCAAATTTTGGGGCAGGGTTCCCCGATGTGAGCCAGGATCACTGACCCGTGGGCCCGGTGCAACTTTTGGCCGCCCGCTCAAATTGGCCGCTGGGCAGCGCGCGCTGGGGATTCGAATTTCGTTCGAGGATGGGCGAAACGAGGAAATGTCGGTTTTGTGCCTGTCCTCCCGAACGCTTTCGTGTCTCCGCGAAGGGTATTTTGGGAAAGTACCTCGGCCTACTCTTAAAATATCCCTATCGTTCTCATGAACAGATCCATCCCCCAATTCAAAAAAAAAAAAACCCAGAGCCAAGCCAACCTCAATCCCCAGCTCTTCTTCTGGTCGCACCATTGCTGAGATCCCCAATCCCCCCCCCCCCCCCTCGTTCGTCGCCCATTCCTGACTCTCCTCGTCGTTTCTCTCGGCCCCCTTCTTCCCGGAGCGCAACCACCGATGGCACGTCTTCCTCTCAAGACTCCGACGACACCAGTGGGGAATGCGGGACTGAAGAGGAAGCATGAAGGTACTTGTTTCCTTGTTTCGTAGGCACAAGTGAAACACTTGATACTCGTTTAGGTTGTCTGTGATTGTTTGTGGGATGCGGTGAGTGCTGTGCAATGCTGACTTCATACGTATATAGCTCTGGTCCGTTTTGTTGAGCTACAGATCCATAAAAATCTTCAGATCTGGAGCAGGGATCTGTGGTTGCCTGATATCGCCACTTTAATATTGTTTTTGACTTAAAAACGTAGGTTAAATTACTTCATTAGAAGGAGCCTGGCAGTTCCATTACATTAACTGCATCTGTACCTTTCTCATTCGAATGCTTGAACCATGATGATAATCTGTATTTACTTGAGTAGTATACTAGTATTTTAAGCTTATTACCCAAATAGTACAGCACTATACCTGATGATTATGTTTCTAAATGTATTCATCAAAATGCTGCAACCCCAAATAAAGCTTATTGCACACTTGAGTACAGCTACATACTTTGATGATTACATTCATTTAACATCGCTTCTATATGCATGTGGAAGGAACAACAATAAAAGGAGACCTACCAGCCGAAGACCTGTTGGAGATGCGGTCAAGCCCCTTCCATAAGGTATCACAATGTCTGATTGCATCAATTTTATATCTTATGAACACTGTTAATCTGATTTGGCTTATTTCAATGTAAAGCATACTATATCAGGTAACCTCATCTTACCATAATGCACCATATGCAGGAAAAGCGTATGACAATGGAACAGAAGGGGATCAAATCCACTGGGTCTCAGTGCTACATCTCTGTGGTAAGAAGCTAAAGGAATGATGCCTTAGATAACCAATCACGAAAGCTTCATTTCCTTTGTCGTTGCAAGCTTACCGTTTACATTTTTGTTCACATCTTTCCAGAAGAAAGTGATGCATCGCGTTGCGGAGGTGACCGGATGTGACACTTTTGAGGATAGCCAGGATCCTTTTGTAAGTCCTTGTCCCGTTTTATCTCAACTTGCACATTGGTTCACTTCAGGCAGTCTTAGTATATGATGGAAATCTGAGTTGACGCTCTTTATTTGCCAGGATGTTGATAACGAAGTTGGTCCTCAAGTTGTGGGATCTGGTACAGTTGTTGAAGTTGAGGGCATCAAGTCACTCTCCAAGGACCCCTTCGACCGTTTACAAGAGCTTCATGCTGAAGTTCTGACAACTAAAGAATGGCACAAAGCACTTCGACGACTGATGGATAAGCAGTATCAAGAGTTGGCAACGTTGAAGGAGGAGGCAAAAGAAGCAGATGCAGCAAGGAAATCTCAGTTCGATGAGATTGAATGTTTGAAGAAGCAAACTAAAGCTGACAATGTCCGCCTGGAGGAACTGCTGAAGCTCCATCACTTGTCTCGTCCTGGACAAACTGTACACTGAAATCTTAAGTATGCTCTCCTTACCCTTTGGTTGTGCGATGGATGTAGTTTTGTTTGTTAGTTATTTGGGATTATGCCTCGCGGCACATGTTAATGAACCGTCAACAAGAAGCTTGTATATATATTATGTCATTTCTGTTCTGTCATCTGTGTAACATCCATTCCAATATAAATGAGTTTTGGGATTGTAATTGGACAAAGAAATGGGCCAGCAGCAAAATGGTAACCCGGCCCAGCTGCTCTATGAACGGAAACAAATTACGTGTATGAGCTATAAACACAACGGCCCAATAATACGCTGGGCTTGAAACAAATTGTGACGAAATGCGCACTGACATGTGGGCCCGGCCCTTTCAAGCCCACTACTAAACAGTAACAAACGGCCCACTATTGGTGGGACCCACCATCAATCCTGGCCCTATATGTCAGCTGAAACAGTAACAAAACGGCCCACTTTGTGTGGGACCCACCATATTTGTTGGGCCTACATGCTTCTGAAACAGTAACAAAACGGCCCAGCTGAAATTGGGCCGTTAGTGGACCAAATCACGATTTATGACGAAAATGGGCGATGCCATGTCAACAGCCACGTCAGATCGCCATCCGACGTGGCCAGTGGCTAGGTTCGGCTCAGTTTATGACGAATGAGCAACCGTCACCATCCTGTGGTTTGTGTCTAAAAAAGGTCATAAATCACGACTGACCACGCTGACTGCTGACGGACCCTAAAAGGTCATAAATCATGATTTATGACGAAAAATTCGTCACTACAAGCAGGCGGTGACGCGTTTAAAACGTCACTAATCAGCATATCTGTTCTAGTGATTTGGTTGTAACTTTCTTAGAAGTTAAAGCCGCTAGGGTTGTAGCTTCTTGGAAGGACAAGGATAGGATTACTGTAATATTCCATTATCTAAAAAGATAATTACTTTATACCTACCAAGGTTGGATGTGACCAAGTGACGAGACGAGGAGAAAGACACTAAAACTTTGAGGACTTCGACTTAAACTCCGAATGACTGCAGAACCACAAAGCAGGACTAATTCACACAAAAAGGCCCAGAAACCAAGAGTAGGATTAGAGGATCCTAGAGGGATCTCTTCACAAGTCCAAGAAGAACAAGGAAGAACAAAGGTAGTGCAAGGCACTTAGGAGCTGGGCTCAGATTATCAAAAGTCTTTTTTGCTCGTTACATAGAGGGTATTTATATTAGTAACGACCCTACTAGATAGGTATGAACTACGTCTGGAGGTGGAAGACCAACTGGTGGAAGTATTCAAGTAGTCACCTTCAGTTCTCGCAAGCCCCCTTGGCTTTTGTGCAGCATAAGTAAAGGAAGAAGTCCATTTTACTACCCTCAAGTATCCATATTGTTCACTTAACCCTCTAAACTAAGTTTTAGTCCAATTTACTACCCCGAACTATTTAGATTGGTTCAATTTACCCCCTCGTGAAATTTTACTTTTTTGCTTCTCTTTGTACAGGTTATATTTGAAGCTCAAATTTTGTAGGATGGTAGATGATATCATCCTCTATGCTAGAACAATTGTTCCAGATTTTTTTAGAAACATTTTCTTGCATTATTCTATCTTATATGTCGAATTTGTATTGCACACTTTCCACATACAATTTTTTTAAAAAAAAATATTTAAACATTTTTCTAACATAAGGTATGTTGTAAACTATAATCTCACGAAATTTCACACTCAAACATAATGTGTACCTAAAGATACAAAAAAGAAAAAATTCATGAGGGAGTCAATGGAACCAATCTAAATAGTTAGAGGGAGTAAAATGGACCAAAAATTAATTTAAAGGGTTATTTGAACTACATGGATACTTAAAGGTAGTAAAATGGACTTCTTCCTTAAGTAAAATGGTCATATCTCCTTATTGAGAAGTCCATTGGACAAAATATACTTAAAGGACGAGCAAAGAAACCTAGCAAAGGTCGCCCGACCCCCTAGGTCGGTCCACTTCATTTGGGCCCCCATCTAGCCCGTCTGCTTCATGGTGGTTTCCACCGATGTCCTGAGGTCGGTTGCTAGGGGGCCACTAAGACCCAGAACTGCCGCTACGACTCCCTCCAAGTCCCTATATAAGAAGAGGGTCTCCTCCATCTCCAACACACACAAGACAAAGCGGTTCACCTCTCACACATTGTTCTAGTACTTAGTCTATTGGAGAATAGGCTTAGTATAGAGCTGCACATAAGTTCCCAAGTCACTTGGAGAATTGGGTATAGCTCTTGTATCATTTCCTTCCGTGTAAAGACTTTGTGCCTTAGTAATAGAATCCTCTTTTTTATGTAGTTGCTCATGTTCTTTCTCTATGATCATGTGTTCTTGCTCATGTTCTAGGGTGCTAGTCACGTGTTCTTGTTCAGTCCTCTGCCTTTTCCTTGAAGTATATGCATGTTTAGGCTAGTCGATCATTGCATTGTGAGGACCTTCAGTGTTAATCTCGATGGTTGCTCTAGATCTATAGTATGTCAATCCGTAGGCCGGGTTGGCGTACCTGGACAGGTCTAGAGTAGTGTTTAATTATCATCGCTAGTATGATGCTAGGGTTGATAGACTCCATTGGATGCGGGTGTGCCCCACCATCTGTAAAGGTAGGCGGCCTGCGGTTTTAAATATATGACATCGGGGGTGTTCGTTTTTATCCCTCTAAATTTTAGACCTCTAAAATGAAAAAGAATCTTGTCATTTAGGAGTATTAAATAAAATTTAATGACAAAACCTTTTTGACAGATGAATGCTCATTTCAAGACGAATCTAATGAGCTTAATTAATCTATGTTTTGTTACAGTGATGCTACAGTAACCATCATCTAATTATGGTTTAATTACCCTCATTAGATTCGTCTCGCGAATTAGACCCGGGGTTCTGCAGTTAGTTTTGTAATTAAACTTTATTTAATACTTCTAAATAACAAAATTCTCTTTGATGTGACCCCTCTAAAATTTAGACCCCTGAAAACGAACACCCCCATCGTTAACTTTTTTTATTGAACATTGACGAACAATATATATTTAAATTGTAGTTTCCTAAAGTGAAACGAATGTCATTAGATCTATCATTAAAAGCCTTTTAAGGTTCACTTATTCAATTAGCTATTTGCATAAATATGTATAGATAAGAGAAATTGGCAAATTAACAAAAAATCAACAACATCATATATTTAAAACCGGAGGGAGTATATTTGACTTCTTTTCAATAATATTAGTCCCATAAAATATTTTCTTGTGCCAACGCCGCAAAATATTTTGTCAACAATATTTGTATTTCTGTGCACATACAAATGTTATTAAGAGACAGTGCCGAATCAAACAGCGCAAAATAAATGAGATGGAGTAATAAAACGCTGGGACAAAGTTTTCGAAAGTACCCTTCGACCGCATTCTTCTTTGAAGTGCCTCCTCCCTCGGTGTGGCAGAATTATTGTCCGCCCACACTGTGTATGCCTAAAAGCAAGCTGCTAGCTTGTCCATAAGTCTACTCCAGCATAGCCAAGAAACGAAGATGGAGGCTGCCCTGGTGAGTGGACTCATCAAAACTATCCTTCCGAGGATCTTGTCGCTGGTACAAGAGAAATACAAGCTGCAAAATAGACTCAAGAGCGACATCTTATTCCTCGAGAGAGAGCTGCGGATGATCGCAGTTACAATTGATGAACAGATCTTGCTGGGCGGAAAGAATCATGGAGCCGTACTTAGCCTTTCCATTGAAGAGCTGCGTGAACTGGCTCACCAGATGGAGGACTGCGTAGATCGCTTCGTGTACCATGTGACACGAAGGCGGCAAGCAGCATCTTGGCTCCCCCAGATCATCCGGAAACTGAAGACGATGCTATCCTGTCAGCGCCTAGCCGCCGAGGTTCAGCTCCTGAAGAAGGTACCGGAGGAGGTTCACCAGCGGGAGGAGAGGTACAAGGATTTCGCCGCCTTTTCCTCCTCATCCCGGCATGTTGAATCGTCTTCTTCTTCGTCCGGATCTTATCCACACACCCTAAAGGCCGATCTCGTGGGCATTGACACTCCCCGAGACGAGCTTGTGCGGCAGTTAGCCGAGGAGGCCGAGGGCCTACCAAAGCTGCTGAAGGTGATCTCCATCGTCGGGGGCCATGGCTCAGGAAAGACCGTCCTTGCCCGAGAGGTGTACGAGAGTGATGTCGGCAAACGGTTCAGCCTGCGGGCTTGGGTCTCTGCTGCTGACAGAGGTTCGAGAGAGGTGCTCATGGGGATCCTCCATGTGCTTGGTAGGCCAGTTCAGGATAACTCCTCAATCTACCAGCTTGTCGTAGCTCTCAGTGAACACTTAGAAGGGAAAAGGTAAAGATTACTCTATGCTAGTTAACTATTCCACAGTTTGTATAAGAATCCAACTATAGATTTTCATGCACATTTGTACCTTTGACTTCCAAATTCCTAGTGCACGTTTACTACAAATTGATTCCATGATTTCACTCTGGTTCATTAACATTGAAACGTTCTGGGATTTAGAAATTTCAGTCTTTCTCTTCGATGCTATTTATCTCTTTTGTTTCATCATTGTTATTTTTTCCAGTTAATTTGTGATGATTACCTACCAATTAATGACCATAATGTTATGCACAGTCACCCTCCAAGCTGAAATGATACTACGAAGTACTTTGAGGTCCCAGCAACTAGTATCCAGAACAGGAACAGGAACTTAGTTCTGTTTTTACTGAACAAATGCAGACATCGTCAGTACTGATTTGGTAGAAATGTGAAGAAATAGATCTCAAGATCATTTCAGAAAGAAACGATGTTTACAATAATTTAGGAGGGACTGTTTTTTCTCTGCAAAATTATTTATTGTGCTGCTTATGATTTCATTTCATTAATTTTCACTCTTCAATTCTGTTTTAGGTACTTAATTGTAATTGACGACATGCAAATGGATCAGTGGGGCAACATAGAAGCTGCTTTCCCAGAACAAAATAATGTTAGCAGTCGAGTTATGGTAACAACCACTATCCAGTCTGTAGCAAACGCTTGCAGCTCTTCTAACGGCTATGTGCACAAAATGAAAAGACTTGGTGATAAGCACTCAGAACAATTGTTGGCGAAGAAAGCTTGCCAGAAGAATTATTTAGGCTATACATGGCAAGAATCAAAGGAAGTTCTGAAGAAATGTGACGGCAACCCACTTGCTCTTGTGAGCGTGGGCCAATTGTTACGGAAGAAGGGTTGGCCGACAGATCCCAGCTGTGAATATGTGTGCAGAAACCTTCGTAATCATCTGGAGAAGGATGAAACCTTCGAGGCAATGCGACATGTGCTTCTCAAAACCTTCTACAGTGTGGAAGGCCATGGTCCGAGACTTTGCTTGCTCTATTTTGGTATGTTTCCACGCGATCATCCCATAAGGAGTAAGAGCCTGATGAGGAGATGGTTAGCAGAAGGATTTCTAGAACAACAGTCTTTATCTAGGGAAAATTTCCACACACTCATCGACCGGAACATCATTGAGCCCATTGGTGTATGTAACAATGAACAAGTTAAAACATGCAGAACTTACGGAATGATGCATGAATTCATTTTACAGATGTCCACCTCTCAAGACATCATCACCCTGTTTTCAGCCAACATGGTTGGGCGCAAATATGTTCGCCGTCTTTCTCTCCATCATACTAGTGCAACTAGTTTGGACATAGATCTCTCTCTTATCAGATCACTGTTAGTCTTTGGGGAGGCTGGGAAAGCTATTTTGAATTTCCAAAAGTATCAATTACTCAAGGTCTTGGATCTTGAACAATGCACTGACTTGTGCGACGATCATCTCAAAGACATATGCAATCTCTTACTTCTCAGATATTTGAGCCTAGGGGTTACTGTCACCAGCCTTCCAAAAGATATTGAAAAACTGAAACTTTTAGAGACTCTTGACTTGAGGAAAACCAAGGTGAAGATGATACCCGTAGAGGTATTCCTGCTACCCTGCTTAGTTCATCTGTTTGGAAAGAAGTTGCGGCTCTCTAATAACGTCAAGAGTATAAAGAAGTATTTCTTAGAAGGAAAGAGTAACTTGGAGACACTGTCAGGATTTACCACAGATGGAGGTCAAGGATTTCCACAGATCATGAGTCGCATGATGAATTTACGAAAGGTAAAGATATGGTTTGAGAAGAGTGAACAAAGCACCGACTCTTCTGATATGAAGGATGCTATCCAAAAGTTCATTCATGATGACAAGGAGGAGTGTCATGATCCTCGTTCTCTGTCTCTCCATTTCGACGACTGCTCTGAAAACATCCTGAATCTTTTGAAATCTCCCTGTTATCTTAGATCACTGAAGTTAAAAGGAAACTTCCTGGAATTGCCCCAGTTTGTTATATCAATGCGAGGTCTTCAGGAGTTGTGCATTTCATCAACTAAATTGACAGCACGTCTTCTTGCAGCTTTGAGTAACTTGACAGGTTTGCAGCATCTCAAGCTGATTGCGGATGAACTTGAAGTGTTCATCATTAAAGATTTAGCATTCCCAGCTTTACTGCATTTGTGTATTGTCCTGCAATCTTCTAATACATTACCAACAATTGAAGAAGGAGCTATGCCATACCTGACCTCACTCAAGCTTATCTGTAAGGATCTAGTAGGTCTTGCTGACATCAAAATTAACTACCTTCGATGCCTCAAGGAGGTCACTCTAGATCCTACAGTTACACAGGAAACAATACGCACTTGGAAAAAAGCTGCTATGGAGCATCCAAACTGGCCAAAAATATTGTTGTTCAACCCCGTTGATGAAAGCGAAAGGGAGCCTGCAGACGGTTCTGCTGCATCATCATTTACTGAGAGTGGGACTGGAGAACAGTTTACCACGGCAGAAGTGATGGTACAAGAAAATGGCAGTCACATGCTAGTTAAGAAGATATCCTCTGTTATGCAAAAGAAAATGAAGATGTTAGCAGTTCAGTCAAATTCAAATGGTGAACAAAATTCTGCTTTCGCTGATATGGAATGTTCAGAGGTTTCCCTAGATTTAACCGAGCTCTCCATTCCTCATAATAGCAAGGTGCCATCTTATTCGTGTCCTCACAGGTCAGTTTCATATAATTTTTTGCGAATTTCCTTTTCAACTTATGTTCATAGAAAAATATACCAGGCCTTTTTCTGATTTATTGAACGAATTGATCCCCCTTTTTCCAGTTGAAACCGAAGGCAAGAGCTTTGCCAATTGATTAACAAAAGTAGCATGGAAGCCTAAAACAGTAAGCATACCCCACCTAATAGGTCAATGCAAAAGAACAAAAGGCTCCCTCTCCCGCCACATGATAAGTGCACCAGAAACAGGATTCATGAACTTGAAAAGAAAAGAAATTTATCCTTACAAACCGCAGCCTACTCCATGCCACAAGAATTCTAATCGCCCCTTCCACAGAACTATGATTATATATAAGAAGCACCGCCAGTCTTGGATGCGGATATCCTACTTACGGTTATAAGAAGTTGTTGCAGTTGCACGACACAGATGCTTTGCAGAAGTGCAATCCTTGGAAAGTATGTTTCCAGTTGTTTATGTCTTATCCCTGGCTGCTTTTTTTTTCTCAATATAACCAGAAAAGCCAATACATGCTACATAAAAAATATAAAACTTTCCCGTCAAAAAAAAAAAAACCTGCATAGAAGACACTTTTCCTAGAGAGAGTCGGAGTTTCTTTCAGCAGGACATTTTTTTTGTCATTTCAGCTTGAATCTTTATAGTAGCATAAATGTCCTTCCTCAGCCATTTTATTTTCATTCTGCAGCAAATGTGAAAGCAACGCATCTAGTTGCTAGACTATATTGATGCTACTACTAGGTCCCAATTGGAGGATGCTTAACGAAGATATTTTGTGGCTGCCATTAAGTAGATGTTAATTAATTCCTTGTTCATGGAGATTCTGCTGTAATAATAAAGCCCATTTTGTTGTATTGTTTGTTTCAAGCTTCTTCAGTGAAAAACTTTAGATCAAGGTTTAGATTCTAGTTTATCATCATGATTCAGCTATTCAGTCAGTTATTGTTTTACTTTGGAGTGATTTCAGTTATTGAGCTATATTGTGATATTTGTAATGTGCTTAGCAAGTGTAAACGTTGGTCAATAAATTAATTGATCTCGTACTTTCTGGTCCAATGCAGATGTATTTTAACTTTTGTGGTTGGGCTGACCATGATATTGTCATTAACATCTTATTGGTACTGAGTAAAAGTTTACATAACATTAGAACAACTTTTATGTAATAACAAAAAAAGTTGTGACCATTTTTTTCTAGTTTATCATCATGATAGCAGCCATTTTAACTTTTGTTAGTTTTTTTTTTTTTTTTTGAGACACTTTTAACTTTTGTTAGGTAACAAGCCGGTTCTTTTATGGGCTTTTAGCAATATTTCTGATGCAAAATTTGTATGGGCCTATTTACCTAACGCAATGACCCAAGCAAGACAAATTTTGGGCACGGCTCATTTATAAAAAAAAAATAGATATTCAATATACAGCCCTACAGGCCCAATCGTTCTTTGAGATCAAGGCCAGCCCACTTGTGCTTTGAGATGCCCAATCGAGCAGTCCGCGTGCTGGATATTGACAGAGACTTTGAAACATGATGTAAATAAATTAACTTTCAACAATAAACACGAGTCATTTGGATGTGCAGGTTGCGAGTTTACTACTATAGTAAGTTTTTTTTTTCCCAAACCACTACTATAGCAAATCGTGGCTTCTATTCCTAACCGATGCCATTTTTTTCATCATTATATTGTACGGCATGTGGGACCCATAATGCTCACCCATGAGGGGAAAAAAATTAATGACAAAAATTCAAAGTCGCGACGATTTCTCACTGTCATCCATTCGTCACAATATAACGTTGTCTTGGTTTGTGACGATTTCTGTTTGGTTTTTATGATGCATCGTATAATCTTCGTCACTAAACTCTGGACGTCTATGAATTGTCGTAACACAGACTGGCTAGTGACGTTTTTGTCAATCGTCACTGCAGAATCATCGTAGAAGGTCAGTTTTTTTTTGGTAGTGATCTAGTTCTTTAGTTTGAGTTTAGCTAATCTAGCTTAGTTGAACATCGCAAGATTAATGGCTTGGAGATTCAAGAACCATTGGTGCTTGAGGTGATCCATCAAGGTAGGCCTACTGGTTGGTGATGTATCTTGTGCTATGTACACCGAGTGTGATTAAACTACAGTATTGATAGTTTGTTATCGTTGAATGATTGGTCATGTTAAGATCTCTATCTCGGATAGTATGAGCTTGCATGTGCTTAGTTCCAATTGCTGGTTAAGTATTTACAGCTAGACTTAATCTAGGTTTCGTCTCTGGATTGAATTGTAGATCCATACCTTATTAGGAATTCTTGGGGTTTGGAGGATTTACGATAGATTACCTGGGAATACCTGGCCATTTAAGCTATATATAGACGTAAAGTTAGACGCTTAGTAATGGGAGTAGAGTATTAGAGGGGAAAACTGAGTAGGCGTAGTTCAACAAAACTGATCAGCTATATAGACGTAAAGTTAGACGCTTAGTTATAAGGACTAGAGTATTAGAGGGAAAACGAGTACTGATTTGATACCTGAAACGTGGTGACAGGAAGTTCTGAGGGATTTGTTGAACTACAAGTTTAAATCCGGAGAGAATATGGATCATCAATTCCTTACCAAAGAAAAAACACACGGATTTCAACAATTATTTGCATCAGTAGAATAATTTAATTTTGAATAGCGACCAAGATCTTGGGAAAGGGCTAAACTAGAGAAACTAAGGAATTTATCATACCATGTAATTGTAATTGTACTCCCCAGGAAAATGAGCACACAAGGTGAAAAATTGACAAACCATGTCTATGACAATTAAAAATTACAATACGTAAAGCACACTATGATCCTAACTATAAATTGAAATGATATGTTCCTAATTATTTATTGGTACTTGCGAATTGCTACCAGTGAGAATGCAGGTGCTCTTGTCCAACCTGGTGGACCCTGCATAGCAATGGAAGAACTGCTCCCTGGCGAGAATCTTGACACGCTTGATGTACTCCGGGAATCCGAGCGCTCCGATCTCCAGCGCGTGGCTAAGGGCGTCCATGGCGTCGTCCAGCGCGAGCTCCGTCGCCTTGCTCTCCAGCCAGCGCTTCGCGTCGCCGCCACCCGCCGTCATCTGCGGTTCCAGCACCGTCGTCGCTTCAGCCGCTCGGGTCGTCTTCCCCAGCCACCTGATCAGCTCGCCGCGGTGGCGAAGGGTGCCCGTCACGGCGCGCTCCAGCCGCATCCTCTCCTCCTCCAGCTCGCGCACGGCGCCGTCCATGGCGCCGGCGCGTGAGCGGAGGCAGCCTTGCAGTGATGACGCGCCATGTATTTCCTCGTGGACATGGTCACGGAATCCGGCCATGTCGGTGCCCAACCTGGCGCCCAATTCGTCAAGCAGCACCTTATGCAGCCGACCTCTCTCCTCCTCCTCCGGCGACGCCGACGCTGCTCCGGCCACGGCGTGTTCGGCGGCGAAACCGACGGTGGCGAGCGGGTGGCACATCCGGAACGCCGCGACGAGGCTCCGCACGAGGCCGGCGAGGCTGGACGCCGGGACGCGCCAGCCGTCCAGGTACGGCAGCGCGGCGGCGCGGACGCGTCCGGTGCGGTGGTCGACGAACGGGTGGTCGGGGACGAGCGCCGCCGCGCGCGTCGTCGTCGCCGGGAACGCGTACACGAGCGGCCGCCGGTACGGGTACTCCCGGGGCAGCCACAGCGTGAGGAGGAGCGGCGGCAGCGCGGCGGAGACGGCGAGGGGGCCCCGCGCGTTGAGCAGCACGGCGGACGCGCCGTCGTCGGCGGTGTAGACGTCGACGGACGGCGAGAGGGACGGGAACTCGCGGAGGACGGCGAACACGTCGCGACGGACGAGCCACCGGAGGTCGGCGTGCGCGTACGGTGCCAGCGCCGCGTCCACCAGCTCCACCGTGCCGGCCTCGGCTGCCGCCGGCGCCGCCATGGTGCGGTGCTTTGTCACGGTCGGATTTCACTCTTACCTTGAACTGACCGATCGATGATTTCGAGATCAGGTAGATTTGAAAGATAGATTATTCACATAAAGGGTGATTTTTTGGTCGGAAATGATCGACAAATCTTCACGCGGATACACGAAAGGTCCACACTGTATTTTGTTGCCAAGTCATGAGTTGATTTAAGCTGTTCAGACCGTGATAGCTACGTTGTTGAAATGTTTGGTTGGAAGAAACTGAAAGGTTATTATTGCCGTCCTACCAACAAGAGTGACCAGGAAGTCTTGGTCGTCATCAGAAAAACAATCCTGTACTAGTGTATCAATACAGATGTGGCACAAAATTAGAATGCCGCGTTAGAAGAGTGAAGGTTATGTAATGACAAGTTAGGTTCGAAGATCTCTAGCCCAACTGTTGAGTGCAAGTACCAAAGGGTTTTGAGGCCTCTTGGGAATCGAATTTGTTTTTATTTTTTTAACAGAAGTTTAACTTTTATCCTTTTCTCTTTATGTATATTTGTCAGACTGTTCTCCATGCGTGGATCTAATTTTGTCTGGCTTCAGTTAAAATACAGATGTTTCCTCGTGATTTTTCTTTATGGAACCAGCAAAAGAATAAACTGGTGGACTAACAATAATCTCTTTGTGGTTTGTCCTTTATGAGATTACTTTGTGTGAATGTTTAAGTAATTTTGAGCTAGGTTGATCCAGTTATATAAATGCCTTACCATGAATTTGGAGAAATTATTATTGTGATTTACGTCACATTTAAATCAAGAGTATAGCATTCCCTTTTAGACTTATGTTTGCTAAAGTTTCCGTTCGTGTGTTTCCGTTGTATCAATGTAAGCTTCTAAATCAACATTTATAAATTTCAAAATAAACCACTATCGTTCTAATTTAATAATTTCCTCGCGATACCAAAATGCCGATTTGAAGACACTTAAAATCTACCATCATCCAAATGAGGGTCAACCACTGACGAGACAATAAAAAAAAAAATTGTTTAAGGGTCCGACGTCCCCCTAAATTTTCATTAAGAAGAAGAGACCCACTGAAACCTGCATAGCAGGGAAGTGAGCCTTGGCTATAGCTGGCCAGGTGGGCCGGGCTAAAAGGGCCGCTAACGGCCCGGTCCTTTTAGCCCGGTCTGAGCACGGCCCGGGCCCGGTGGTCAACGGGCCGTGCCGGCCCGCAGCCCGTTACGGGCCGTGCTTGGGCTGGGCGTAGGCCCGTCGGGCTGGTCCGAGCACGGCCCGTTAGCCCGTCATTCGGGCCGTGCTAAATGGGCCGGCACGGTCTGTTTAGCCCGTTTATATTTTTAAAAAATAAAAAACAGTGTAATAATATTTTTTTATCCAGAGGGCCGGCCCGACATGGCCCGGTCCGTTTAGCCCGTGGCCCGTTTAGCCCGTTTAAAACAGACCGTGCCGTGTTTGGGCTTGAAGTGAAGGCCCGTGTGCCGGCCCGGTCCGGTCCGTATATTATAAGGGCCGTGCCGTGCCTCTTCCTCAGCGGCCCGAGCCCAGCACGGCCCGTTGGCCAGGACTAGCCTTGGCGACCTTGGTGCGCTCGGCAAGAATCGAACCCGGGTCGACTGCCTGAAATTGTGAGCAGGCAACCACCCGAGCCGAGCTCGCTTGGCACGAGACAATAAAAAAGGAAAGCACATGACAAATGCAGCGCCGTTTCTAGTAAGTTAATAAGTCTTGCCCTCTGTTTCTTGAATCCTTACGCGTTCATTTTGTCCTCCATTTTGTCTTACAACATGTGTGCTTTTGTTGACAAATATGTGTACTTAATTAATTATTACCCACACAATGAAAATTTTAAATTTATATTTCTGGTCAAATTCATCACAAAGTTAACTGAATGTAGCAACAAAATTTGAAGCATTTACCGAAGTGAGTAAAAAACGATCATGCTTGTTATCGAGAATTATTTTGATGAATGCGCGTGTTTCGAGACTGACAGCTTGTTCAGAGCCGAGAGGAGCGCGGGAACTGAACCTGTGCGCGCGAAAAAGAAACTAGTTTCCCTCCTCCACACTGTCTTGCAAATGGTGGGTCCCATGCTACAACTATACCTGTCAGTGACTGATAATCCTCTCGAGCGCCCCCAAGGACCCCAACCCAATTCTTTCGTCATCCCTCTGCCGCGCCGGCGGCGCCGCAGACGTCTCAAATCCCAATCCAATCTTTGAGGAAACAGATCGAAATCAGTTTACATGTGATTATTGCCGCACACTGATGGGAATCCCCAATCTTCTCCGCTTCCTGAAGCCGTTCATCGAGCCCGTACACATCAAGAAATACGCCGGCAAACGGGTAAGCAGATCCCCATCTTACCTTCAGCAATGCAGTTTCTTCAACATTTTCGCCTTTCTTGATTTCTTGGCACTTTGCGTTCTGCTGCAGGTTGGCATCGATGCATACTCCTGGCTCCACAAAGGAGGTGCGATTTGATTGCTTTGTTGCAATTTCCTGAACAATAGCGATGCGGATCTTTGATGAACTCATTTATTGATTCTTGTATTGTGGTACAGCCTATTCTTGCAGTATGGAGTTGTGTATGGACCCAAAGAGCACATCTGCCAGGCGCTACATCAGCTACTTCATGCACCATATCAACCTCCTGCGGCATTACAAGGTCATCCCTGTCGTCGTCTTTGATGGGTGCAGCATGCCTTGCAAGGCCGCTACGGATGGTGAGAGACGAAGGTCTGTAGATTTGACTTGCGGTGGTATTAATTTAAGAACTTCAATGTATTTGGGTCTTGAAACATAGCATGAGGATTTAACGGCCCTGTTTTATGTTCATTGTACAGCTAGGCTCTTCTGGTTAACTGAAAAAAGTTGTAGTCGTATGTATAGCCAATTAGCAATTTGATAGTTGAACTGGATTGCCTTGCTGTTGACATTTACATGCATTGAATTAATAATGTTGTTAATGTGCGGTTCCTATGTGAAGCTGTAACCATCCACTTTTGAAATTTCTCTTTGCCATTTTAATTCAGGAGGAGGGAACTCAGTTTGACCTTGGCAAAAGAAAAGCTGGAGCAAGGAAATAAAGCTGCTGCCATCGACCTTTTCCGTGTAAGCATCAAGTCATCTTTGTAGTAGTAGTTGGGTAGCCCGTAGCCGTGAATATGGCTGCAACATTCATTCGCTATGATTGTGGTTACTTTTCGATAACCAATCATTCAGTGCCCAAGAATTACTCCCACCATTCTCTTTTTTGTTTGTTTCCCTGAACATTGGCATGGCCTTGAGCACATCATCCATTATGTACGCAGATATATTAAAAGCCAAAAATATATGATAGTACTTTTAATCATAGACCTAGTGAAATCATTTTAACTTGATGAATACAACATATCTTTATGTATAAATATTCCAAATTAAACTGTATGCATTCTTTTTTTTTTGCGAGTGAACTGTATGCATTCTAGATTGATGCAGAAAAGGAATGGGGCTGGTAGTTTATTTCTAGACCACTTAACTTGAGAACTAGATATCCCCACTCCCGTAAAAGATTTCTGAGATATCATGCCCCTGATTTCTATGTGAATGTGGCTTCAAAAGAGATGAACAATTCCTATCTTGTCCCAGCATCTGGATGCTATTTCTGTTTTAACTATGAAAACTTGCCCATTTGGGTTAAAAAGCATATTTTGGTTGCCCATTTATGAAGAACTTGTACATTTGAACTCTGAACTTTCTAGATCAACTTCAAACCCAATGTTGGTAATTTCAGTGTCCACGAGGAAAATTCGAATTGGGACATGGCACCCAAGTATTCTTAGTTTTTAATATATGCCACATTCAATGTATCTGCGAACCCACATCACAATTTGCCACTCCACACCTCTCTCTCTTTTGTTTATGGGATGCCCTTTTTTTTTGTATTTTTGTATGGTTTTTTTATTTGTTCTATGTTCTAAAGGAATCCTGATCTATGTTGATATACAGAAAGCGGTGCACATTACTCCAACAATGGCTTCTCAACTAATTCAGGTATGATTGCTGAAAAGACTTGTCGTAATTCTGTACCTCCCAAAATCTAAGCTTTCTCATTTTCAGATTCTAAGGTCAGAAAATGTCGAATTCGTGGTTGCTCCGTATGAAGCCGATGCACAATTGGCATATCTGGCTACTCTTGATGCTAATCAAGGGGGTATAGATGCTGTAGTTACAGAGGACAGTGACCTAATAGCATATTGTTGCCCTGCTGTGAGACTCATCACTTTGTTCTGAGAACATGCTTATGATTCACCTATTTCATACTGCTAACAGGGGTGCAATTTGTAGATTATATTTAAGATGGATCGGTTTGGGAATGGTGAAGAATTCATAATGAAGAGAACTCTAGAGACAGATAAAGATGGTCTCTCCTTTAGGAATTTTGATAAAAAACTTTTTACAGGTACATCTTTAAGCTTCATTAAAAGCATTACTTGCCATTCTAAATAACACAAAGTTAATTCAGTAGTCCTCAATCTGCAGTCTGGCTTGTTAATGTACCATAGATTTATCAACGCCCTGTATTATTTGTACTTGACATGTCCTCTATCAGTAGTTCTACTGTTTATTGTTTGAGTATTTTGCCAGCAATTTTAATAGTTTTTCAATTCTTCTGCTATGCGAACATACAAGGCTTAAATATTTGCTTTCTATTAGTTATAGATGTTGATCTAAATCTATTCCCATGAGTAAAATATAGACATGTAAAGATGTTGAACGAAAAAGAAAAACTGCAGAAGACAGCCTATGATAAGCGTACCTTACACATATACCCTTAACACTATTGACATTTCACTTTTTGTTTTTATTTCGACAGGCATGTGCATTTTTGCAGGATGTGACTTTCTGCCCTCTGTTTCTGGCATTGGTACTAAAAGGGCATATTCCCTTATTTTGAAGTATAAAAATATAAATTGTGTAAGACATACTTACTCTTTGGGTATTTTCAAAATGCACTTCATTATAACTCATGCAGAGACTACTTTTGTTGCTGAACACAGAGTAAGGTAGTACCATTTTGTAGCATGTATGCAGGATGCTAGATCCAGTTCAGTACCCCATCAGCAAATTTGAGATGCATTTTGTTCCCAAACACTGTTTTCTATGCATATTTAGTCGAACTCTTGCATTAATGTTTCAATATACACAAACATCAATCTGATGTTGGAAAAGTTCAATTGAAATGTCGCAGCATAAAATATCTTGCTAATGTGACTAGCACTTTAATTCACAGCCACTGCAATATATTGAAAACATCTGACGCAAGCATTAACCATTTGAGAAAATGGAAAAAATCTGACGTCTAATTTGTAGAAGTAACATTTTCGTAACCATGACTTGTCTTGCACAAACATTTTAAAAAAAAGTGTTGACTTTTTTCAGTAAAACACCTGGTTACATCAAAGTACAAAATTTGTTTCGTTCTCTATAACTAGAGCAAACACCTTTTTATGCTGTAACTGAATAAACAATCTGCACTCTGATGATGATTATTGTATTGTATGGTAGAGAGATGTGCTCACTGATGTATGTATTGCCAGGTTATATCAGCCTTGAAGCTTGATAAGAGATATCGTGTACCAGAAGATTATGCTAACTCCTTCTGGAGAACTCTTGCAGTGTTCGATCATGCTAGAGTGTAAGATCATATATGTTACTTTGTGCATCTTTATGGCTTTGGAAAGGACATTGTGCCGTGCGTTCTGATGAGCCACTCTTGTTCAATAACCCAGATATGATGTCAAAAGCAAGTCACTTACACATTTGAAGCCTTTGGATGGACAGTATCTTGATTACTTGGATGGAAATCTAGATATTCTTGGACCGTATCCTAAAAGTTTATTTTTATTTATGAGCTTACCTATGAGACATGTGTCTAATCTTTTTTGCCAACTGCATAGTTTCGGTGCAACAAGATCTTGATCTAGCTGTTACTAATGTGACATGACAGTGTTAAACCTCTTCTCATGTCTGCAGACTTAGTTTGTGTCCTGATTTAGTATTTCCATACCGATTGTGATCATGTAGGTGCTCATATTGGTAGCCAATATTTACTCTGACTTATTCACTTCTGTTATCATTGACAATTCCTTAATCACCTAAAGAGAGCTATCACCATCCGTTGCAAGAGGGATTGCAGAAGGGAAACTGAATCCTGTTACGCTGGAATCATTTGATCCGTTTTCCAGAACCACTAGGCCCATGGAGTTTATTGATACCTCGGCTTTCAAAGTAACCAATGAGTGTGGTTCTCTGGAAATTATGTCACAAAACAGCTGTGTTACAGTCCTTACATCCCAGGAAAGCAAAGAAAATGTCACAGGTGAGGTGCTGTAAGACTCCAACAATATCTCTAGCTTTAAATATAGTTAAGCTACCTTTTCCTTTGTACAGTAATTTCACTGAATTTCTTTGAGGAAAAATAAGCAATTGTGTCTCTTTGTTGCACTATACTCATGAAATAAGTTAATTTCAGGATTTCTCATGCTCCTTTTCATTTCCTTGAACAATATTTGCAGCTGGTGATATTTCTAGCACTGGACAAAAAAGTTTTCTTGCCCTTGGCAAATTTCTACTGCAGAAGCAATCTCCTCCAGTTGAGCGTAACGAAGTGGGGCCGAAAAATGTACCTGAGAACAATCCATTCAAGAAGAGGAAGTTAACCACTAACCAGGTAGTGGGGGAAACTGGTCAAACTGAGCTACTAATGGATCTGCATGATGAAGGGTCAGTTTTATCTTGTTCATCATTGCCAAAGCAGAGCAGCCATCCAAACAAAATTGCGAAAGTATTGAATGTTGGCCAAGTGAAATGTGAGGAGCAAAATTCTTTGGTGAATGAAGTCCCAGATTCACTTTGCTCTTCATTGACAAAACAAAGTGCCAAATCTTTGCCGAATGAGATATCCTCTGTGAGGCAAAAAGTCCAGAAGAAATCAGCTAACAAGAGTAAAACAAATGTAAATGAAAATAATGGAATATTGAAGTTTTTCATGAGGTTGTAACTCTATTTTGGTTGACCTTTTTATTTGATTCTTCATTTGAGAAATGAATACATTGGCAAACTGTTCTACTGTGTCAGAGTACGAAACATTGGTTCATTAAAAAATATAAACCTTGTTTAATTTCACATCAAGATCATGTTAATAACTTGTCAAGACTAGCCATGGCATCATCACTAAACTATCTTATCTGTAATTCATGTGCCAGTCCCGAAACAAGAGTTTCAAGAACATTTTTTGTCCATAGAGCTGGGTGTTACATGCATACAGCTGAAAACTGTTCTCATGTGGGACACAGTAACATGGGGCGAACTGTGCTATACCACTATTTCATTGACCTTCCACCTTTTTATCTGCAAATTCCATAAACATTTTCTGTGTCATTTACATGTTCTGTGTCCTTCACCTAACTTGAGTAGTTGAGTTACCTATTTGTACACCTCCATCTTGATTCTATCTTGTCGTTCTCTGTCTCTCTATATATACATATACAAGTGTCCTGTTGTTTGTCATGAGTATAAAACCTACAGGATTGAAGGTTTAGGCTACGCCACATTGTTTTTATGATCTGAAAATTCTTAGTCTTTGATTCAAAAAATTTGGCCTCATCGTGATGAAGCTTTGGAGTGAGAAGAGTTAGGAAAAAGTATATGACGAATGGTCATTGATGCGCTAGCAAGAGGGAACCTCCTGGTAGCCATTCATTATTTGCTGGTTCGCATGTTTCTTTTTATATGAATAGTCCTGATTGTCTGGTCCGTATTCTAATAGCAGGGTCTTGTGGTTACATTAGATTTTTGTTTCGCGTCCACTGAGTCCAGCAGTAATGCCATGACGGCCTGTGCAAATTCGACACGCTGAAATCTGACTGTAATCGATTGCACCATCCTTATCTTTTAGATTTCGACTACCACTGTCTTCTCCCACTCCCATCTCATCACCACAAGACTTCTCCGATTGAAATCCATGGAGGAGCAAGAGGTCGCGGCAGCGGCTCTGCCAGCAGCCCGACGCATGAGGTGGTGCCCCCGATTCGGCCAGGTGCCATGCAGGCTGCACTAGCGGAGCCTGGTTCGCATGCGCAGATGTGCCGTCGCGTGAGAGGTCGAGATTCGAGAACAAGCAAAATCCTCTTGTTCTTTCTAGTTAGGTTAAATTGTTTGCGTTTGAAGTATTTCATGATACCGACTCTAACAGTACCATTGCATTCCCCAAGCAAACACTATTACACTACACAAATATATGCCACTGATGTCGCAATGACATGTGGGACCATCTGTGTATATGACATGTGGGGACAGTGCCTTAACTCATTAATCCACGGGCTTCTTTATCTATTTCCAAGCTCCTTACATGGGGGCCATAACTCCTCGAATTTCATTGACTTTCCGAAATTTATCTGATGAATCCCATAAACCTTGTCTCAGTGTCATTTACATGTTATGTCACTATGTGTCGTCCTTCGCCTAACTCAGCTATCTATTTATACACCTCTATCTCTCTTCTCCCTCTATACACTACTAGTATCTCGTAGTGTTGTCCTAACTGTAACCTTTACCATATAGGATTGAAGATTTAGAATACGCCTTTATATTTATCTAACATAGCTAGTATAGTATTCAACTATTTGTTCGGAATGTGTGGCATCAGGAACTTAGCCACGATGCCTGGTCCTTGCTGCACCAGCATTGCAGAGATGGGTCGCAGCCGAACACGACTAAGTACCTCACGCAAAGATCCAGCTGGCGGGCAACAACGGGAATAGCATGGATGAGTAGCTTGCGTGCGAGCACGACTATGGGACGGCAGAAAGGGAGCTATCGATTTATAATTTTATACACCTGCATCTCCTTGACGCCATTTCTCCGTTCTCCTCCTATATACTACTAGTATCTTGCTGTTTTGTCCTGACAGTACGATTGTAGTGATTTTCAAACATGACATAGGAACATTATTCTTTGATTATATGAATCAACCACCTAAGTAATGAATTAAGGCATTTGAAATGTGAGTTGAAGTAGAAAATTTGATATAAAAAAAAAACTCTCTTACAATATGCTTGGGCCATCCTAAGTTTTAGAGAAGTTACGACAGCGATTATATAGTAACCATTTTAACCATGCATGTTGTAATAGCTCTGCATTTAGAATAAATAAGTAATGAAAAATAAAAATGTTGTTAGCAAATAATGCGTAAACAAGATCGAAACGAGACACAGATTTTACGTGGAAAATCCTTGCGGGAAAAAACCACGGGCGCCGACCGGCGATCTTCACTATATGAGGAGAGTTTACAAATGCAGGGGAATAACAATGAGTCGTCAACCCTTCCCGTGCAGCATACAAGATGTATATATATATGGAAACTAATACAACCCGTAACATGGGAGGACTCCACCTCTCACACCTCCTAAGCGTCCCAGCAAGGCCAATAATTCGGATCATATTCCAACAAACTCCACCTTGAGACGAACTCCATCTTGTAGCGAATGAAGTATCATCAATCAACTCACTTCAATAATAAATAACACCGGGCGCCAACAAGTCACTAGGACTTAAACTTTAACACCAACCAAGCTTGAGCATAACTCAAACTTAGTAGTAGGAAATGACTTTGTCATCATATCAGCAGGATTATCATAAGTGCTGATCTTGCACACTTTAATATCACCTCGAGCAATCACCTCTCGAATAAAATGATACCTCACCTCAATATGTTTTGATTTATCAAAGAACATTTGATCTTTAGTAAAGTAAATAGCACTCTGGCTATCACAGAATATAGTAGTGCAAGAATCATCTCCACAAAGCTCAGCATACAAACCTCTCAACTAGAGAGCTTTTCCAGCTTCAGAAATAGCCATATATTCAGCTTGAGTAGTTGATAGAGCAACAGTGGACTGTAAACATGCTCTCCAACTAACAGCACAACCACCAATGGTGAAAACATAACTTGTGAGAGATCTCCTCTTGTCCAAATCACCAGCAAAATCTGAATCAACATAACCAACAAGTTCATCTCCAGATTTCCCAAACTGCAAACAAGCACTAGAAGTACCGCGCATATATCTCAAAATCCATTGAACTGCTTTCCAATACTCTCTGCCAGGATTAGCCATGTATCTACTGACAACACTCAATGCATATGATAAATCCGGACGAGAGCAAACCATAGCATACATAAGAGAACCAACTGCGCTGGTATAAGGAACTCTAGACATGTACTCAATATCATAATCTGATTCAGGACATAAAGCTGAAGATAGTCTAAAATGTGGAGCTAATGGAGTACTCACTGGTTTAGCATCATGCATATTGAAACGACGAAGTACATTTCTAATATAGCCTTTCTGACTAAGATATAACTTGCCAGAACTCCTCTCTCCGATAATCTCCATGCCAAGAATTTTCTTTGCTGCACCCAAATCCTTCATCTCAAATTCACCATTCAACTGAGATTTCAATTTGGCTATTTCTGACATATCCTTTGCAGCAATCAACATATCATCGACATAGAGAAGCAAATAAATAGCTGAACCATTAACGGTCTTTAAATAAACACAGCTATCATAATCAGAACGCTTAAAACCATGAGAGAGCATAAATGAGTCAAATCTCTTATACCACTGTCTAGGAGATTGTTTTAAACCATAAAGAGATTTCTTTAACTTGCACACAAGGTTTTCTTTTCCAGGAACAACAAAACCTTCAGGTTGATCCATATAAATGTCTTCATCTAATTCTCCATGTAAGAATGCAGTTTTAACATCTAATTGCTCAAGCTCATAATCATGCATAGCAACAATACTGAGTAAAGTGCGAATAGAGCTATGTTTCACAACTGGAGAAAAGACATCATTATAATCAATACCTGGAATCTGGCTATAGCCCTTAGCCACCAACCTTGCTTTATACCTTGCAGTTTCATTAGGAGAAATTGCTTCCTTCCTTTTGAAAATCCACTTGCAACGAACGGGTTTCTTTTCTTTAGGCAACGGTACTAAATCCCAAGTACCATTTTTATCAAGTGACTCCATCTCATCTTGCATAGCGGTAACCCAATTATTACAATCAGCAGAAGTAATAGCCTCAGCATAATTAGAAGGTTCTGCACTACCTTCAACATCTTCTGCACAACTCAAAGCATAAGCAACAATATTACACTCCTCAATTAACCTCTTGGGTCGAACATGAAGCCTCATAGACCGGTCACCGGCAATAGAACATTGTGGAAGCTGCACAACGGGAGAAGAATGTGGGAAAATAGATGAATCATCATCATCAATAGGTGCATCTGGAATAGCAGTATCTGGTGTATGATCTGAATCAATAAAATGCTCCACCTGAACACTAGAGGTCTGCGAACTCTGAACAGGAACATTAGTAGACATAACAGATTCATTAAAGACAACATTTCTGCTAATAATAACCTTTCTAGATTCAAGATCCCACAATCTATAACCTTTAACACCAGAACCATAACCAAGGAAAATGCACTTAATAGCTCTAGGCTCCAATTTACCATTATCAACATGAGAATAAGCTGAGCAACCGAAAACTCTCAAACCAGAATAATTAGCTGGAGAACCAGACCATACCTCAATTGGAGTTTTCTTATCAATAGCAATAGATGGTGAAAGATTAATCAAATATCAAGCAGTGGAAGCAGCTTCAGCCCAAAAATGTTTACCCAAACCTACATTGGACAACATGCAACGGGCCTTCGAGATGATAGTCCTGTTCATACGCTCAGCCACACCATTCTGTTGAGGAGTATAAGTAACAGTGCGGTGTCTCACAATGCCTTGAGACTTACAATAAGAATTAAAAGCATTAGAACAGAATTCCATCCCATTATCAGTACGAAGTACCTTCACCTTTCTTTCGGTTTGATTTTCAACCATTGTCTTCCACTCCTCAAATGCTGAGAATGCATCTGATTTATGCTTCAAGAAATAAGGCCAAACCTTCCTTGAATAATCATCAATGATAGTCAACATATAACGACGACCACCAATAGAAGTCTTGCGAGCTGGCCCCCATAAATCAGCATGCACATAATCAAGAATACCTTCAGTTGTATGAACCGAAGTGTTGAACTTCACCCTCTTGTGTTTGCCAAACACACAATGCTCACAGTAATCCAGCTTATTGATGCTTTGACTATCCAGAAGTCCTCTCTTGCTCAAAACTGCCAAACCAAATTCACTCATATGCCAAAGATTAGTAGCATCAGAATTAGATAATGACTTGAAAGAAACAGCAGCATTACCAATAACTGTAGTGCCTTGAAGAAGATATAAATTGATAGATAATAAGTCACCTTTCATGACAACAAGAGAGCCTCTAGATACCTTCATAACTCCACCTTCAGCGGAGTACTTATACCCTTTGCGATCAAGAGTACTTAAAGAAATAAGATTTCTCGTCATAGTTGGAACGTGCCTCACATCTGTCAGTGTCCTGACAATACCATCAACCATCTTAATCTGAACAGATCCCATGCCTACAACCTTGCGAGGTGTGTTATCACCCATCAAAACAAAACCACCACTTTGGACAGATTCATAAGTGGAGAACCAATCTTTATTAATGCAAATATGAAACGAGCAGGCAGAATCAAGAACCCATTCATCATCAATTTTAGCACATCCAGCATAAGCAACGAGAACATCACCATTATCAGAATTACTATCAGCAGAAGCAACAGAAGCTTTACCATCATTATTAGATTTACCTTTCCCCTTATTTCTTTTTTCTTTATTTTGCAACTTATAACATTCTGAAATGTCATGAGTATCACCTTTGCAATACCTGCAGAACTTTCCTTTGCCTCTGGACTTTGAGCGGCCTTTGTAACCACTCGAACTCTTGCTTCTAGAGTCATTACTTGATTTCTTCTCTGTCCTACCACGGACAGCCAAGCCTTCTCAATTAGAACTGACAGCTTCAGCAGACACTATCTGTTTCATCTTTTCCTTAGCATGCAAAGCATCATAAACCTCATTGACAGTTAGAGTATCATGACTATATAGAATAGTATCTCTGAAATTAGAATAAGATTGGGGCAACGAACACAAGAGCATAAGAGCTAAATCCTCATCATCATATTTTACCTCCATGGACGCTAGGTCCGAAACGATCTCTTTGAAGACCGACAAATTAGAGGACACAGAACCACCCTCTTGCAGCTTGTGAGTGAACAATTTCATCTTCAAATGCATCTTGCTGGTGAGATCCTTTGACATACAGATCGACTCCAGCTTGAGCCATAAAGCAGCAGCGGTTTTCTCCTCCAAAACCTCTTGCAAAATATTGTTAGATAAATGAAGATGAATTTGTGATAGAGCCTTACGATCCTTTCGCTTTTCATCACTGGACCAATACTCCGGCTTCTTCTTGTCGAAACCATCAAGCGCATCATCCAAATCAGTGTGCGCTAATACTGCCCTCATCTTGACTTGCCATAGAGAAAACCGTGTATTATGGTCTAGCAGCGGACGATCATACTTGAGAGAAGACATGTCGAAGAATAATCAACAATAATCAATCTGCAGTATGTCCGGTACGGTCTTGTGTAGACGTAGCAATAAACTGCAGCTTCCTGGTACACTTGCGTGTACGTTCAGCAACGAAAAACCAGAAAACCAATCTGGTAGCACACCCGTGTGCGTGTAGCGAAGAGTCCCGAATTTCCTTCAGCAGCGCGAACTCGCGTAGGAACAGAGACCTTGTCTCGGGACTTGATGCAGCAGCAGGACAGGGAAAAGGACCGGAGCCTTCTTCGATCTGCAGGACGGTGAGACGTATAGCTGGTCATATGGGCCGTGTTAAAAGGGCCGATCCGCGGCCTACTAATTTTGGTCCGATCCGAGCACGGCACGGCCCGGTGCGTGAATGGGCCGTGTCAGTCCGTAGCCCGTTTAGGGCCGTGTTTGGGCCTCGGCGCAAGCCCGCCATGCCCGCACGGCACGGCCCGTTTAGTAGTTAGCCCGTTCAACCCACTATGTGGCCCGTGTAGCACGGCCCGGCACGGCCCGTTTAGCCATTTTTTGCATTAAAAAATTAAAAAATAGGAAAAAAACAACATTTTCAGTCTAGGGCCGGCCCGGCACGGCCTGTTCGGCCCGTGGCACGGCACGGCCCGTGTAACACGGCTAGGGTTGTGCTTGGGCTTGAAGTGAAGGCCCGTGTGCCGGCCCGGCTCTGTCCATTTATTATGAAGGCCGTGCCGTGCCTCTTCCTCAGCGGCCCGAGCCCGGCCGGGCCCGTGCCGTGCCTGCCCGGCACGGCCCGTTGGCCAGGACTAGTGAGACGTACTGCAGCTTTTGTAGACGGCAAGCAGGACTCCAACACGGAATCGAGCTCGGCCTGTACTCAAGCGACCGAAGAGTCGAAGACGCCGAGTCGACGAAACCGGCGCGGGATGCGACTGCAACACGGAAATCAATCCGTCTTCAGAACTGCACGGATGCACAGCAACACGCCGGCAAAACGGCGCGCGTGACGAGACCCAAGCCTCGGGACTGAATCCTCGGTGGATGACGAGCGAAGCGAAAATCTCCGGATAGATCAGAACGGCGGCGGCGGCGGAACAGGGAATAAACCCTAACTTTTTTTTTTAATCAATCTTGTGTCTGGCTCTGATACCACTTGTTAGCAAATAATGTATATAATATACTACTAGTATCTTGCTGTGTTGTCCTAACTGAAACCTTTACGGCAGGATTGAAGATTTAGAATACGCCTTTAAGTTCATCCGACATAGCTAGTATACGTTGCAGTATCTCACTGTTTTTTGGGAATGCGTGGCATCAGGAGCTTAGCCAAGGAGCCTGGTCCTTGGTGCAACACCATTTCAGAGATTAATAGCAGCCAAACATCACAACGTACCTCACGCGATGGCCGCTCTTGTTTCGTCCATGTCATTCTCTTCTATGATCCCCTGTTTGGTCCAGAGCCAGCTGGCGGGCAACTGCGGTACAACATGGATGAGTAGCAGTGGCGGAGCTTGAGCCAAGAGTTAGGGGGGGGCGGCTTCACTGATTAAGCAAAAAAAATACCAAACCGTAGCTGATTTACTGTTCATCAAGTGAAGATTTGTGCAAGGCAGGGGGGGCCATGGCCTACCATGGCCCCAACTAAGCTCCGCCCCTGATGAGTAGCCTTGCGTGTGAGCACACAACTATGGGGCGGCGGAAAGGAGCTATATATTTCTACACCTCCATCTCCTTGACGCCATCTGAAGAGGCCAATTTTTCAGAATAGTTATATGGAAGAGGCCAAAAGAATCATATTTTTGTCAATGAGGACACATTTTCCGAATAGTTATATGGAATATATGAGAAATCATATTTAAGTACCAATTATTATGTTATAAATTAATTAATATATTTGTTAATATTGCTAGCCGTGCAGGCTGCACAGGTTGGAGTCATGGGATGAAGTGTGATGTGCCACTATATATTTCGACCATTCACCATTTTTATCTGCAAATCCCGTAAACCTTTTGCTAGTGTCATTTACATGTTATATGTCCTTCACCTAACTTGAGCTATCTATTTATACACCTCCATCTCCTTGACTCCATATCCACGTTCTCTCTCCGTTCTCCCTATATACTAATAGTATCTTGTTGTGTCGTAGAAACTGGAACCTTTACCATAGGATCGAAGATTTAGAATACGCCTTTATGATCATCCGACATCGTAAGTGTACGTCCTAGTATATCCCGCTGTTTGTTTGGAAAGTGCGGCATCAGGAACTTTGCCACGGTACCTGGTCATTTCTGCACCAGCATCTGATGCATCTGAAGCCGGGTCGCATCTGCCGCCGGCGGACTCCACAGCTGACGGGTAAGTGTGTGGTTGCCACCGAGGAGGAGCTTGAAGCCAACCGCGGTGTCAACAAGGATGAGTAGCTGGCGGGTAAGCATGACTCTGGGACGGCAAGGGCAACCGCGGTGTCAGCAAAGGAAGAGCTGCTGGCGGGCGAGCGATGGAGACCATCGCATGGAGGTGCTGGTGGGCAAGGGCACCAAGTAGTTGTGACTAGATCTTTCTGGCAAGCTGGTGTAGTTTTTGTTCGTCTCACAACTTTCAAATGCTATCAAAACCAGAAATCGGTTCCAACGAACGAAAGATGGCACTGGAAGTCTGGAAGGCAGAAGTCCACGCCCCGAAATGGACTCGTCACAAGATTGCTTAAGGACAAGTTTCGCTGGGTATCCTCCGGATCCGGTGGCAAAGAAGCTCCTGTTAATTGTGTGGAAGCAAGGGGAACAACCTGTTCTGTGGAAGTACTAGTAAAAAAGAGCATTTCTGGTTCATAGAGTTCAGTGCTACATGCATATAGTTGAAAGCTGTACAGCTTAATTAACTCATGTGGGACACTGTCACAATTAACGGGGCGAACTGTGCTATATCAATATTTCATTGAAGTTTCACATTTTTTTTTCTGCAAATTCCATAAACCTTTTCCCAGTGTCATTTACATGCTATGTGTTCTTCACCTAACTTGAGTTATCTTCTCTCTCTCTCTCTCTCTCTCTCTCTCTCTCTTTGCGAATGTCCTAACTTGAGTTATCTATTTGTACAGCTCCATCTTCTTCATTCTATCTCTTGTCGTTCTTTCTCTCTATATATATACTAGTATCTTGTTCATTGCCATGACCAACCTATAACACAGGGTTGAAGGTTTAGACTACGCCATATTTTTTATGATAAAAATAATTTTGGCCTTTAGTCCAAACAGCTGGCCTCTTCATTTTTTTTATTTTTTTTTTGGTAATCGTGCGGAGCACGCTTTTCATTAAGAAGAAGAGAAATTTGTTACAACGTGGTCAGGGCTAAATCCCCTAAGAGAATTAGCAAAAGCCAACCAAACGAAGTTGAGAAGAACTAACAATACAAGAGCTAAGGGTATAGCAGACCCCGACTAACCAAAATAAACAAAAAGATGGGAACAAGCTCCCAAACAAAGAACTAATCGTCTAAGCTTGCCTTGAAACAGATAGCTTCCGCAGCTTAGAGAATCCCGTGACCGCCCATCTTGGTGAAGCCTACCGCCGCTCAAAAGCTGGCCTCTTCATGATGAAGCTTTGGAGTGAGAAGCGTCAGGAAAAAGTATATGACGCGAATGCTCATTGCCTCGGCAGCATGAAAGAACCAGGATGTATAATCATTCATTGCTGTTTGTTTGCCGTGTTTGTAATGTAACGTGTTCTAGTTGCAGACTTATATCATTATAAGCTTCCAAACATTCTAAATGTGATCAACACAAACAAGAGCTTCATTGACTTGAATTGAGACTTATAAGGAACAGCATCACTAACTATTTTTTTATAATTCATCTGCCAGTCCTGAAACAAGAGTTTCAGGAACATTTGTCATTCATATAGAGTTGAGTGGTAACATGCATACAGCCGAATACTGTGTATGACTTAACTCATGCGGGACACAGTAACAATGGGGCCAACGGAGCTATACCACTATTTTCAATGACCTTTCACCTTTTATATGCAAATTCCATAAACCTTTTCACAATGTAATCTACATGTTCTGTGTCCTTCACCTAACTAGAATAATCTATTTGTACACCTCTATCTTCTTCATTCTATCTCTTTGTCGTACTCTCTCTCTCTCTATATATATACACTAGCTAGTATCTTGTTTATTACCATGAATAAAACCTATACCACGGGACTGAAGGTTTAGACTACGCCACATTTTTGTTATGATCAAAAGAATTTTGGCCTATAGTCCAAAAACAAAATTAGCCTCTTCATGATGAAGCTTTGGAATGAGAAGAGTCAGGAAAAAGTAGACGAATGCTCATTGCTTCGGCGGCAAGATGTATCCGCCCAGTATAATCATTTATTACTGTTTGGTTTGCGTGTTTGTAACGTGTTCTAGTTTCAGGCTCATTTGATTGCATTAGATTTTTCTCGCGCCCACCTTATTTGAGTCATGCAGTAATGCCATTGTTGGCCGTGTAAATTCGACACCGCTCAAATATTTTTTTATTTGGAAATGACACCGCTCAAATCTGGGTGTAATCGATTGCGCCGTCCTCCCCGTTTAGATTTCCACTGCCACTCTCTTCTCCCTTTGCCCCATCTCATAACTACGAGATTTCTCCAATCGAAATCCTTAGAGGAGCCCGGAACCAACGGAACGTCGTCCGCACCTGTCAACAGTTGGTGCCATGCAGCTATTGTAGGACCTGCGTATGCATCGCTCTGCATGGCACCAGCTATTTTATCTATAAATCCCATAAACCTTTTCTCAGTGCCATTTATATGTTGTGTCCTTCACCTAACTTGAGCTTTCTATTGATACACCTCCATCTCCTTGACTCCGGTGCATATCCCAGTTCTCCCTATATATTACTAGTATCTTGCTGTGTTCTCCTAACTGAAACCTTTTACCACAGGATTGAAGATTTAAAATACGCCTTTACTCATCCAACATGGCAAGTGTACGTACTAGTATCCCACTGTTTGTTCGGAATGTGAGGCATCAGGAACTTAGCCACTGTTCCTGGCCCTGAGCCAGCATTGCAGAGATGGGTTGCCACCAACACCACTAGGTACCCCACCCAAGGCAGCTTGCATCTGCGGCCGGCGGATGGCCGCTCGTGTTTCGTCCAGGTCATTCTCTTCCGCCATCCCCTGTTTCGTCTATAGCCAGCTGGCAGTCAAGTGCGCTGCTGCCACGTAGGAGGAGCTCGTGGCCAACTACAGCGTCAGGAAGGATGAGTAGCTGCCGGGGCGGGTGAGGGTGGCCTTCGCATGGAGGAGCTAGTAGGCAAGGGCACCAAGTAGTTGTTTCTTCATCTTTCTGGCAAGCTGGCATAATTTATTGACATGGTTGCAAGAGGAAATATTTGTCTTAGTTATATCTGGAATTTTGGTTCGCCTCACAACTTTCAAATGCTAGAAAAACCCGGAAGTCGCTCCCAAGAAAGATGGGTACTGTATTTACTAAGTGAACACAAGTGCACAAAGCCCACCCGAACTGTAGTGCACGGCGTTGGTAAAATGGTAAGCCATGTGATCCCGCCTAAAAAATAAGGTGTTAGCTTAACAGGATTGAGATCGGGTGATTCTTCACGACACAAGAGTTTAAAAGTACACACACATAAACATAAGTAAAATATGGTACAAAGTGAAATATTAATTATTACAACTTTGATTTAAATTTGATTACATAAAAGAGTTTAAAATGCGTAGCAGAAACAATATGCAACTCGACGTATTTTCCCTATGATGAAGCACATTCCACCCGTAAACATGCTTCATTCTCCTGAGCCAAAACCTCTTCAGCAAAAAGATTTAAACAACAAAACTTGAGCGCACAACTAATATTCAGCAAGACTAACCTGTCAAAATGGCCTTCTAAGACTGACTCCTATTTGCATAAAAGTAGCACTAAAAGTTTGTCCTTCTTTCAAAATTTTAGCCCAATTAAAAGGGTTCTTGCATAAATGTAAATATTAGCAACCTACACTCAACAATACATGGTTGCAATACAATTAATTAAAGTAACAACTCAGCAAGTATAAACATCATGGTTCACTTCTTACTACGATGTGGCAGCAATCACAAGTGGCACTCATTAACCGCGAGGGACAACGATTCGATTCGATTAATTTACACCCTACAGGGGAAACCCAGAATACATGCGACGTACGCACACTCACGAGGAGTCACGTACGGCAACCTTTCACAAGAAACCATAAAGCCGGGCTGATTTCCCTTCTCCCGAGCACATGTCCTCCACGAGATACCCATGCTGGTGATACCCACACTGGGGCTATCCGTGCATGGTTAGCCCATGTTCCCTCCCTGAAAACCCTATCCCAAATTACACCATAACCATCTTCATCACCAAAAGAGAGAGGGTGTGTGTGTGTTGGGGGGGGGGGGGGGGGGGGGGGGGGAGGTGGGAAAGGCACTGTCCAACAATACAGTCATCGAGTTACATCTGTTTACCAGTTCCCATATCACTGGCATGCATCAAAAACTGTTTAAAGTTGCTCAACGGGTTCACAACGATCGATCCTCAATCGACACAGACGGGCTACTGCACACAGGACATCCATGCCTTGCTGCAACCCTACACATCCCCATCCGGTCTCTAATATAATTATCATTATCATGTGAGATACCAACAACATATAACAATTTTCCCAAAAAGAGTCCTATAGCCCGCGAGTAGTGTTCTGCACCACTCGAATTCTACCGATGAATCAACGATAAGCATAGCAATTGATCTAACGAAAGGCCGAACCCAACTAAACTAAACTCACAGGAATAAAGGTAGATATATGCAACTAGGGTGTCATTCAACTCCTGAATGCCTAATGCACATATCATGACTCTCTATACAGTGATAAAAGGAAAAGCTTTTAAAAACAGGTGCGATGCACCGGGGATTTCCTTGGGCTTTATGGTCAGCACATTCAAATATGTTAGTAGCAGCACCAAGCTTCTCGGCGATGATTTCCACGTCCTCAGTTCCTGTGTCGTGCCCTACAACGATGATATGCAATGCATGACATGGAATTAGTGTTAGGTATTTCATAGAACTTCCTTGATAAAAAGGAATGCAATGACAATGTGCTTAAGAGGATGATATGCTCAGAATCGAACTATGGAGGATTAAGTTACTTTCGTTTGAAGTCTGCAAATCGAGTTACAAGTACTTAGGTTTTAAAAGATCAAAACAAGGAATTCATTTCAAAAATTTCTTTAACATAGTACTGAAAGGCATAAAAAAATATAGATTATCTGGAAATCCACAGTAGGATAAAGAACGTTGTGGAAAAAAAAAAGAACGTTGTGGCAAATTTTCAGAAACATTGGATGCAGGAATTAGTTAATAAGATTAAAATACTGAAAAGGTTGGAAAAACAATTACTGGTAAAACATGCAGAAGTTAATTATGCAGCATGGCGAAGGGGTTCAGGAATGTCATGATAGATATGCATGCCGAAATTCAGAATTTTTGGATGAACAGAAATGCATATATGGATTTATTTAGGTTTTCATTCTCTGTATTTTTTACAAAAATTCATTGTGCAATATAGTGATTTTATTGGATAGGCCTGCTGATAATGATTCCAACGAAACTTATATTACATTTTTTCTGAATTTTATTTTATTTTCTACGGATTTGACAATTTCAGCCGATTTTCAGGGAAAAATAAAAGATGGAAAAGGTTGGCACTGTAGAAAGGATTATGTCAAAGTTCGAGTCCGACACCATCGCCAACCTGATGCCGTCACTGGAGATGGAGTGCCGGATGTGTGCTCACATTTACCAGTGTAAGTGAATATTGCAATCAAGTTCAAGCTGAGTCTTATCGTCCACTTTTCTAAAGGAAACAGAGAAGCATCAATTACTTCTGACAACCCTGTATGTAAACGTAGTTCACGCCCACTAAATATTCTACTATGGTTCCCACTAAACTTTTAATTATGTTTTTTTCTTCAAAGTAATAGTGAACTTCGTCTGGTAAACGACTTTTATCAGTTTAAAACTTATTTTTTCTAGAAAGTGGTGCACCTGCCGTTCTTCCGTTTGATGGTCAAACATGGCCTTTATATGTGTTCCCAATTTTCTGACATGCAGATATACAATTAGCTAAATGCAAAACACACCAACCGTTCAAGGAACATATATAACTAACTCACCTGTCTGCGTCAACATAATGTTCTCATCAAGGTGCACTTTACTGCTCTTCATTCACCTGGCAAAATTTCATGTAGCAACTCCTAGTCTGCATCTTGATGAACAATCCGCAGGTTAGACTTTTATCTGTTTTCTCACATGTTGGTAATCTGAGACATTTATTTATACTTTTGTCAATCTCTTAGGCGGGCAATCTAAACCATTGAAAGTCATATAATATATAGAGGCCGAAGGGTTCAAGTCCTTCATTCTATCCTTTGCTCCGACAGTATGTGACACTTGAATACCATCTCTGGTTGGGAATGAGAGGCATCAGGAGAATGGATACGCTGCCCAATCCTAGAGGCACTAGCATGTACTGAATCCAGAGAACTATGCAGGTATCCCATTGCGCTCAGGTGGCAGTACACGGAACGGAAAATGGGAGCTTTGCAGCGACAGCCAAGCGCGACAAGTTGGAGAAACCAACAAACGTTTAGTAAATTGTAAACGTCTAATAAGTTTTTTTTGTAAAAAAATGTGTAGTTTGAATGATTTAAACTACAAATCCTATGCAACACGTATTACTCATGTTCAAATCCAAACTCCACGAAGGTTGTCTGACCTGTGCAAAACGCCTCAACTCTAGCCCACTCTGGAGCACCCATCGCACACTGACGTTGCATATCACGCAGCAAGTCAGCAACAACACATTTTTTTGTTTCGAGTTCTGATGTTCAATGACAGTATGACGCTGCAGATGACTTCACCGGGAAAAAAGACATTTTTTTCTGATTGCAAAAACACAGGAAACGCCCCGTCTCTGCTTCTATCACGCTTCAATCGACGCCGCAAATGAAATGCAGAGCATTGTGGAGACTTGCGCCGTGCTCACTTGGATCCATTTCTTGCGGCTGGTAGGTAAATCTGAACAACCACAGCGAGCGCCTCGCCAGATTTTAAGGTTTCCCGGGATCTCGAATACTGGCGGGCTCGATGCGGCGCTGCATGGATCGAGCTCCGGAATCCGCCATGGCGAGGCACCCGCTTCACGAGAGCGTACCGCAGCCTATGGCAGCTTGAGGGGAGATCCGTAAGGTAGGACGAGGAGGAGCAGGACGCGGTGGAGCCGACGGTGGCGGAGAGAACTGTAGAAGCAGCCGGCCCAACGGCGAGGGTGTTTACTGCAAAAATGTAACCGCGATCCATATATTTACATAAACACCCCTAATTTGGATCGCGATGAATAGCCGCGATCCAGATATTTACATATACACCCCTAATTTGGATCGCGATGAATAGTCGTGTTACAAACCGGGGGGCTATTTGCAAATTCTCTGGCATCTGGCGAGGTCGCGTCGGTGCCGCCGCCGACCTCCGCAAGCCCCGCCGCGCTCGCATTCCGCGTTTGGATGCGTCCGGATCGCTCGCCCTAGGATCGTCCGGATCGAGTTACCGACGCATCCTAGGGCCGCCAGCGGCCGGCGGTTTATCGCCAGAGCGCCACTGCATTCCGAGCATTTTCTCCTAAACAAGATGTCTATGACTCTTCTCGGCCCATGCACTTCCGGTCGCCCGACTTTATCGAGAATACGTTTGGCCTTCACCTGGTGTTTTGCTTGCGTACCCACTCTTGGTCTTTTGCAGCCAACTGTGTAGCATTTGTGCGTTCTTCTTTCTATTTTGAACCTGCATCTGCATCTGTTCACTCTGGGAGAACGCAATCACACAACCCATTCTTCTACTACGTACTCTGCTTGGTTGCCATTGAACATAGGTTCAAAATTTCATCCAGTCTCGATAAATTGCAGCCACTAAAATGCTCCTTGTTTTCTATAGTAAAAATTCAGTCCATTTTGCCTTGTTATGAAGTTCCATGCTACAAGGGCTGTGCAGAAGTTCAGACTCACGTCAGATTCCGGATCTTTTCTTTTGGATTGGTTGAAAATCCAACAAATTCAACTGAACAGTTTTTTTTTCTTACGTCAACTCCTCTGTATGCAGTTCTGATATGTTCTAGCCCGTCGCTCTCCTAAGGAAATTTATTTACTTTTATTGTTACCTCTGACTAAAGGTTAATTCTGTGACCACTTTTGCTAAAGGAAAATAGAGAAGCTTCAATTTCTGACAACCCTGCATGTAAAGGTTGTTCACGCCCACTAAATATTCTACTATAGTTCCCACTAAAATTTTAATTCTGTTTCTTTCTCAAATTAATATATGTGACACTTGAATACCATCTCTGGTTGGGAATGAGAGGCATGAGAATATATACTGTTGTTTTTGGGGGAAATTGGGCTTCTTGCTCCCCCACACTACCACCACTCCATTATATTCATCACTTTACATTTTAGTCCTTACATCATTCACATATTACACCAACACTCCCCTCAAGATGGGCTAAATATATTCAACATGCCTATCTTGTTACATGCCAACTCATTATCCTTAGGACCTAAACCTTTTGTGAGACAATCAACTAGTTGATTACGAGACTTGACATACCATCATCTCACATAAAGCCAATGTCATGGCTCTATACTCCGCCTCCGCTGTCGACCTAGACACCACGGCTTGCTTCTTGCTTCGCCATTAAACAAGATTACCTCCCACAAACACACAATATCCAGATGTGGATCTCCTGTCATCTCTACTATTCGCCCAATCTGCATCGCAATAACGTCCTTCCACATTCAAGTGTTGGTTTGCTCTAAACCAAAGCCCTTTTCCAGGAGTCCCTTTCAATACCTCATTATTTGATAAACCACCTCCATGTGTCCACTTCTAGGATCATGCATGTATCTACTCACCACAATCACTGCATATGAAATATCAGGTCTTGTATGGCAAAGGAAAATCAGCCGACCAACTAACCTTTGATATCTTTCCTTATCAACTGGATCGCCAAACTCAGCACATATTTGGTGATTTCTATCAATGGGTGAACTACAAGGACGACGCCCTAACATTCTTGTCTCCGTCAGTAGATCAAGGACATACTTCCTTTGTGATAAAATAATTCCCTTTGGTGACCTGGCAATCTCAATCCCAAGGAAATATCGAAGAAGTCCAAGATCTTTTACCTCAAAGGCTCTCCCTAGCCTTAGCTTCAAGTCTTTTATCTCCTCCACATTATCTCCAGTGATCACTATATCATCAACATATACAGCCAAGATAGTGATACAAGAGCCCTTTTGCTTGTAAAATATTGTGTGATCTCCATTGCATTGAGAGTATCCCATATCACACACTGCTTGCCTGAATCTATCAAACCATGCACGTGGTGACTGCTTCAGACCATAAAGTGACTTCTTCAATTTGCACACCTTACCCAAGGTTTGTTCATTTGCAAATCCAGGTGGAATCTCCATATAAACCTCTTCTTGCAAGTCACCATGAAGAAATGCATTTTTCACATCTAGCTGATGAAGGGGCCAACCAAAGTTGGCTGCACATGATATCAAAGTCCTCACTGTCCCCATTCTTGCTACAGGTGCAAATGTTTCATCATAGTCAATTCCATACGTCTGACTATATCCCTTCACCACCAATCTTGCTTTGTACGGGTCCACCTTTCCTTCTGGGGTCTGTTTCACTGTGAAAACCCATTTACAACCCACACTGCCTTCTTTCCCACTGGAAGGCGAACAAGTTTCCATGTCTTGTTCTTTTGAAGAGCACTCAACTCTTCCTTCATTGCATCCTTCCACTTTGGATCTTGTTTAGCACACCTCCAGTCCTTCGGAATAGACACTGCTTGTAATGATGCAACAAATGTCCTATATGCAGGTGAGACACTAGAATATGAAAGGTAATTAGCAATGTCAGACTCATAACCATAAGGAGGTGGAGGTTTTCCAGCATTGACTCTAGGATCTCTACGTTGTGCAATAGGCAAATCTACATGATCAAGGTTGGGCGAGATATTACCGGTCGGAGTCGTTGAGCTTGAAGAAGAGGAGTCCAAGGATGGGATTGGGACTGGAGTGTCAGGCACTTGTTCAGGTTGTGGTTGCTCCCCTGCTTCCTAGACCTCTTTCGCTGATACACTATAACTTGTCTCTCCCCCTGCTCATCATCTCTCGTCTTCCATACTTCTAGTGGGACAAGGAATTGTCCCAACAACCACCACTTCATTGTCATCACTATCACCCCCCACCTCATTGTCCTCCTGAACATCTTCAACCACTACCTCATCATCATCACCATCATCCTCACCTTACTGGCCGACCACATCACTCCCCCCTGTAAGGACCGTGTGACCGAGAGGGGGGGGGGGGGGTTGAATCGGTGCACACTATCGATTTTTCTCCTAACACAAATCACCCACTCAACTCCTAGCAAGTAGTTCTAGTATATATAAAGGGGCACACTAAGGAGAGTCCTTAGTCTAGTAAACTAGTGATAGCATATAACACAAGCACAAAGATATGAACTAGTTCACTAGGCAAGAGCAAACCTAAGATAAACTACAAGCTAGACAATCAAGCACAAGGCACTAAATGATCTACTAACCGGTAAGCACACTAAGAAAGAGTCCTTAGATCAACTAGCAAGCATGCTACACATGAAGTTCACAAGCAACCATATGATAGAAGCAACTAGAGAGCATATGGATGAACCAAGGAAATAACTAGAGCAACAAGTAAACAAGGTAATCTCAAGTACTACTAGCAAGCATGATAAAGGCAATAAGTAAATGCAAGTAGTAAAGAGAAAGGGATAGAAATGCTCATGATATTTCCCATGGTATCGGGAGGATGGTGCCTCCTCCTAGTTCACGTTGGGTCACTCCCGCCGGAGTCTCGACCCCGTCCCTCCGCTCGATGGCAATCCCTTCTAGAGCATTCTTCACCCTCCGAGTGAAGACGCGGGCACGTCCCGTCGGCAACTCCGGATGCTCCTCCGATGGTAAGGATCAGCACGTGATGCGGTCCAAAGGGCGCTCTCTTCACGTAGCTTCTTTCACACGGGAAGCTCAAAGACCGTGTACAAACTTGCGGCGGCTTCCACACTCCTTGGCAAGCTCACCACCGACGCCTAACCGGTCTAGGTCTTGCCATAGACCAAGAGTAACAACCCAAGTCAGCCCTCTAGAGCACTCACTAGCCTAGAGATCATAGGATGCACATGGTGTCTCTCTTCTCAAGCACTTAGATCACTCAAATCCCTCAAAATGCATCTTCTTCCTTCACTTGGCTTCTTGACAGCACCTCCCATCCTTTGAACTGTCCAAGAGCACCTCAAAGAGGTAAGCAACCAGCTATTTATAGGCTCCACCCACGAAACTAGCCGTTGCAACAAACTGCCCAGATTTCTCTGGTCACCGTATGATACGGTGACTAGAGTCACTTAGTCACCGTATCATACGGTGATTATCCAACGGTCGACTGGGACTTCACTTTCCTGCGAGAGGCACTGTTCTCTTAGTCACTGTATCATACGGTGACTAGCACCGTATCATACGGTGACTACTTCTTTCCAGCTTCAGCAACTCTTTCATTTTGCACTTCCCCTGGAAACCATACGGTGACCCACTGTATCATACGGTGACCATCATACGGTGACTCTACCAGAGACTCTCCTTTCTCTGGATTTTCCTGTCCATAGTATACGGTGACTAGCATCGTATCATACAGTGACTCTTTTCCTTCTTCTCTTCGACTTCGTCCATTTTGCAGTTCCCCTGGAAACCATACGGTGACCCACCGTATCATACGGTGACCATAATACGGTGACTCTACTAGAGATTCTCCTTTCTCTGGATTTTCCTGACCATAGTCACCGTATCATACGCTGACTATTACCGTATCATACGGTGACTGATTCTCCTGTAACTTCTGCTGAGTTGATCTTCACTGATCTTCTCCCTGCAGTCACCGTATCATACGGTGGCTTCTCCTTCAGCTGGAACTTGATCTTCTCCTTTGATCCTCGCTTCCAACACCTTCTTCCTTGGTTCCTGCACTCTTCCTCTGCAACCCTAGCGCCTGAGGGACACACCATGCATCCAAACGATCTCTACACTAGTGTTTACCGAAGAGTACCAACTCGAACCTTCTTGATAGTCTGGATTTTCCTATGGACTCAAGCAAACATCTAATCAAGTCAACACTTGCTTGAATCTAGCATGTCCTTAGCCTTGATCCATCTCCTCGACCGCGACTCCATCAAGTCCGTCCATGAGTTGACGAGGCAACCAATCATCCTTGACTTGAGGTAAGAGGTTGGGTTATGTCGTACTTGCTTCCATGTGACCTAAGTATAAGATACTCAAAGCATATGTTAGTCACATGCATGGTTCTCATCCAATCACTAAAACATTCATACCTTGGGGTTTCCAAACTCCAATGGCCATGAAGCTTACACCCCCATTCTCATTGGCATCACTATCCAATGTCTCAACAACCTCATCTGTGCGAGATGCAATTGGAACTGGAATGGTTCCAATAATTACTTCCCCATGAATACCACTACCATCATTGTCATCACCCTTTCCACATTCATTCTCCCTCTCTCTACTATCACATTCTGTGACTGGAGAGAACTCTTTCAAAAACTGATTCAGATCACCCTTCTCTTTGTAGTAAAGTTCAAATTCCCGAAATGTCACATCCATACTCACAAACAACCTCCTTCTAATAGGATCCCAACACTTATACCCCTTCTGTGTGGAACCATAGCCAATAAATATGCACTTGACTGCTTGAGGATCCAATTTTCCCACCGAAGGTCGATGGTCTCTCACAAAGCAAACACATCCAAACACTCTAGGTGGAATCCCAAATTCTTGGTGATCCGATCCCCACAGAAGACTAGCAGGTGATTTCATACCAAGAATCCTAGATGGCATACGGTTGATAAGGTATGCTGCCGTCATCACCGCCTCACTCCACAAATACTTAGGCACATTCATCTGAAACATCATTGACCTTGCCACTTCCAACAAGTGTCGATTCTCTCTCTCTGCTACACCATTCTGTAGAGGAGTACCCGGACAAGTGGTCTGATGGATGATGCCTTGATCAGAGGTGTATGACACAAACTCATTGTTCACATACTCTATCCCATTATCACTCCGTATGATTCTGACTTTTGCATTAAACTGATTAGTGACCAATTTATGAAAGTCTTGAAAGCAACGAAGAACCTCATTCTTGTGTTTTAGCATATAAATCCAGGTCATACAAGTGTAGCAATCAATAAAAGTGACAAATAACTTGGCCCCACTCACAGAAGCAACTGAACAAGGACCCCAGACATCAAAATGTATTAACATGAAGGGTTCACAACTCCGAAGACCAATACTAGGATAGGTGGATCTCGTATGCTTCCCAAGCTCACATGCATCACACACAAGTCTACTTTTGTCCACCCCTTTAAATAATTCTGGGTATAACTTACTTAGGGTGTCAAAAGACGGATGTCCTAACCGACAATGGAGTAACACAATTTTCCTCTCAGCTTCTCCTGCATCTTCAGCCATTGCTAACTCTTCATGATTGATGAACCACAAGCCATTACGCCTGATCCCAGTCCCAATTCTTCTCTCAGTTCCCCTCTCCTGAAAGATACAAGAGGTTTCATAAAAAAAAAACTGTGCATCTAAATTGGTCAATTAGGGAACTAACAGAAAAAAGATTGACTGGAAATGAGGGAACATGCAACACCGATGCAAGACTGAGGGATGATGTACACTCTATAGACCCTACACCAAGGACGGGTTGAGATGTGCCATCAGCAGTTTGAACAGATTCAGAATGTGTATGTGGACTATATGTTTTGAAAAAATTAGACAGACCAGTGACACGCTTGGATGCACATGAGTCTATGACCCACTCTATTTGATGCCTATATGCAGATGCAAGTGCCTGTGCCTGGGTACCTCCGCCCATCTGGGCATAGTTGGCAACGTTACCGAAGTGACTGATGGATGCTCCCATCTCCGCAACCGCAGCTGCATGTCTCGCTTCCATCTTCCTCACAATGTCCAGCTCAACGGACATCTCATCCACCTTTAGCCTCAACTCTCTGTTAGTAGACATGGCGGCTAAGAGCAGTGTCTTCAAAGCGTTAACCCTTGGCCTCCAATCGCTTTACCAATTCTATTTTTTCTACACTTAACTCTCCACTCTTCTCCTCAAGTTCAACATCCGAATCCTCTAACTCGACAAGCCATTTGGCCGCAGCCATCATCTCCACAGAACTCATCACACATTCCTCCACTAAACTTATCACACCTTTTGTAACACGTGAATCACCCCTACAACAACATCCTCCTGCCTTTACCGCAACAGTCTCATCCACCTTCATCTTCACTTCTAACTCAATTGGACTCATAATGATCAGTGGCACATATATAGCCTTCTTTTCAGATGATCTGGAACCCTGTTAGATGGTCCGGAGGCCCCGGACTAATGACCTTGTACCGGATGGTCCGGTACCTGGTCGGACAGTCCGCCCTCGTACAGGCCTGGTACAGAGACCCTCCACCGGAAGGTCCGGTATTTTACCGGACTGTCCGGTACTTCAAATACCGGACTGTCCGGTACTTCAGCAGTCACTTTCTTCCTCAACTCGCACACACACTGCCTCTACTTCTGTGGACTTCGGAGGTGTTCGTTTCCACCCCTCTAAATTTTAGACCTCTAAAATGAAAGAGAATTTTGTCATTTAGGAGCATTAAATAAAATTTAAAGACAAAACCTTTTTGACAGATGAATGCTCATTTCGAGACGAATCTAATAAGCCTAATTAATCTATATTTTGTTACAGTGATGCTACAGTAACTATCATCTAATCATAGCTTAATTACCCTCATTAGATTCGTCTCGCGAATTAGACCTAGGGTTCTGCAGTTAGTTTTGTAATTAAATTTTATTTAATACTTTTAAATAATAAAATTCTCTTTAATATGACCTCTCTAAAATTTAAACCCCTGAAAACCAACGAACATCCCCTTCACCTCCCCGTGGCACAGCAGGAGCGCACAACAGCACCTCAGCCACACGGTCACGCACAGCAGGCTGCTCTCAATCTCTTTCTTCTTCCTCTCTCCTTTTTCCCTCTTCTCACTCCACACCAGCACGTAGCTTCAGATCCCCTTCTTCCTTCACCACGCACCAGCAAAATCACCATGCACCAGCAAGCGACGAGACCCCAACACACCAGCAGCCAACAAAATCACCACGCACAAGCAAGTTCTTCCCCCTTCTCTTCCTTTCTTAAACTGAACCACCTCGAGTCGCACCTCAGATTCACACAGCCGTGCCTCACGCAGCACTCTGCTCAAGCATCATCCGTCGCCCTGTGCCGTGCGTCCGCGCTCCTTGCGCGTGTACGCCCTCGCCGCGACTCCGCACCCGCGCGCAGCTCGCCGCAGCTCGCGTGCCCGCAGCTCGTCGCGCACTCCGCGCCCGTGCAGCTCACGGCTCGCCGTGGCCGCAGCTCGCGGCCTGCCGCGCGCAGCTCACGCGGCGACTCGCCTCGCCGCACTGGCTACCACCAGCGACGAGGATTGGCTCCAACGGCGACGGCAATAATCACTAGCTCTGTATATCATGTTTTTTTAGACTACTCTGTATACCATGTTGTTTTTGAGACTACTCTGTATACTATGTAAAGTGATTTGTTTTTGAGACTACTCTGTATACTAGGGACGGCAATTCGGGGCGGGTACCCGCTTACCCGCCGGGTACCCGACCCGATGGGGCCGGGGATGGGGGACGTTTCTCACCCGTGGGTGGTGCCCGTACCCGCCCCGACATGAGTTGGGTACGGGACGGGGATTGAAATTCACCCATGGGGAACCCGGTGGGGACCCGAAATTGAATGGAAGTCGAAATTACATAGCCCAGCCCACCTACCGACCCATAGAACATGCAGCCCACCTACTAACCCATAGAACATGCAGCCCAGCCCGGCTTCCATCTAAAGTGCTAAACCCTAACCTTAATAGACTCCCAACTCCTCTCCCGCATTGCACGGCGCCGCCGCCGCTCTCCCGCATGCCGCTGCCGCGTCGCCTCCACTCTCGCGCCCCGCACGCCGCTCGCCGCGCCCCGCAAGCTGCGCCTCGCATGTCGCACGCCGCCACGCCACGCGACATGCCCGGCCTGACGACGCCGCCCCGAGGTCGCCCTGACGCCACCGCCGCCTGGTCGCACGCGCGCGTCGCGTCTGGTCTGTGAGGCTGCGGATCCGCCTGCCTTGTGCACACGACGCCGCCTCCTCGACGCATGACGCAGGCGCAGCCCTGACGAGTCCACGACGGACCCGGGGCACGACGCAGCCAGGAGCACGATGCACGAGCTCGGCACCACGACGACCGTCTCCCTGTCTCGCCCGTGGGTAACCCGATACCCGCCCCGTTACCCGACGGGGACGGGGACGGGGATGGATTTCCACCCATGGGGATGGGGACGGGTGAGGATTTCGACCCGACAAGCTTGGCGGGGCGGGCATGGGTATGCTCTACCCGCCCCGAACCCGCCCCATTGCCATCCCTACTGTATACTATGTAAAGTGATAAATATAATAAAACGATGGTAGTGTGAGCTTCTTGCTCCCCCACACTACCATCACTCCGTTATATTCATCATTTTATATTTTAATCCTTACATCATTCATATATTACACTAACATATACGCTGTCTAATCCTTGAGGCACTAGCAAGTACTGAATTCAGAGAACTATAAACAGGTATCACATTGCGCTCTGGTGGGATGGGATACAGAACCAGCCAAATGGGATCTTTGCAGTGACAGCCAAGCCCGACAGGTTGGGGAAACAAACAAACGTTTAGTAAATCGTAAACGGCTAATAATTTTTTTTGTCAAGAAATATGCAGTTTGAATAATTTGAACTACAAATTAATCCAATGCAACATTACTCATGTTCATTTAACAATGGCTAGTATAGTGGGCTTATAGGGAAAACAATGTTTGGCATTCCTTTTTAATGATTTCCTTTCATCATCCACATCCTAATTAATTTGGTTGCACTACAACAATGAATTGTGTAAACGTGTTTCTTTAGACCGCTAACTAATAGAACGATAGGTTTGCCATAGGTGAACTTTAATCATGAGATTTGCCATGAGCATAGTCTCGCTGGAGTCTCAGACCTTGCAAAACACAGCTAGCTCTTGAGCTACAGCAGCTTCATGCAAAGGAACCTTACCTTTGTCAGCTCCTCGATTGCCGTACATAGCCTTTTTCCAGGGTGTATACTGAGCAAGTAGTTGTTACAGTTTTTTTTTATTTTTTAAACTTTTTTAATTAATATTTTAATAATAGACCGACCGAAACTAAGTTTACAAATCTAGACCATTTAGTCGCGCTAAATCGATTGGCGTAACCGAAACTACAGTCACTTCAACCTGACTGGCGCGACCAGCTTCCACGTAGACATGAATTGCCACGTTAGATTTTGGTCGCGCCAAATAATTTAGCGTGACTCAGTGTGAAGTCACGCCACATGAGTTGACGCGACTTAAACTTCACGGTTCTCGGGCATGTGCAAGCAAGGCTGTCTGCAGCGTGGAAATTACGCAAGGAAAGTTTGGCAAGTGTTTCAGAGCAGGCCCAATAATCGTCGATTCGACCAACACGTCAACAGAAAAATGAGCTGGAAGAGAGAGGAAGGAAAGCTTGTCGCGTCTTCCGTGGACCGTCTGATCGTAGCGTGGTGGGGTCCATTTCTCCTCTCCCAGCCTCAACTGGCCTGTGCTCTTCCCCAATGCAAAATAAAATACTATTTTCAGCAGCGATGCTTCAGACAACTTATTATGAGTGTTGGTGGCTGAGATTATCTCACGCTGGCATCAGACAAGCCCTTATTGACCTTGCTCTCATGCAGCAGCCTAGTACTCCTCTCTCCACTCACGTCTCTCCTCGCTCTCTCTTTAGTCAGGTAGACAAGACAGGACCTGACAGGTCCACTCCAGGACTGAGCACGGGTAAAAAAGATTACAACTCCTAATAAAAAAAGCAACTCTACATGCAGTTTAAAACAAATTAAAAATGACTCAAATCAATAAGACATTTAGTAAATTTGAAATAGTATTCTACATGCACACGCTTGCATCATAATATAGTAGTATTGTAAATATGCACATCTAAATCTAAATTAAGTAGAGATTAATATGTAAGAGTTGAAAACAATATCAATAAAGTAGGAGAGAGACAAAGAGATAGCTGCATTAGAAAATAGGGATTTTAAGGTAGATTCTGCTTCTGCTTCTGCTATAAAGTTGCCAAACACTCAAATGCAAAACAAATTCGGGTGAAAAATTGGATGAGAATTCGTTCTGATTTTGTACATGGAAGCAAAAGCTGGAAAACAGTCCAGGCCCACCATATTTAAACAATGTTAGCATTTTTCAAAAAGTCGGTAGACTACAAATCGAATATTCGAATTGCAAACCGATTATACCGTTGCGATCATTGCGACGGGATCTTCAAAACTAGACCACACTTGACTATACTTTGCAAATATTTGTTTTTTAAAAAAAATGCTCAAACAATAATCTTAGGGAAAATTACGTTTTTACTATCATTCTGAGGACCAATTGCATTTTTAACCCCGAATCTGCGATTTTGCATTTTTACCATCACTTTTTCAAATTGAATCTGCCGTTTACCATAGGTTTGACTCCACCGTGTGATGAAAGGAATTCACCGATTAAAAAAGGAAGGAAAAAACGCACATGGACCAAAATACCCCTGACTCAATCGTTCTCTCCCCTTGACGACTCGAATCGTTCTCTGTCGTCCAGTCGTCCTCCTCCGAACATGCCGAACTCCACTCCCTGAAACCTACCCTAGCGAGGCGATTGGACGCGGCTCGGCTGCTCTACGCGGGTACAGCGCGGGCAAGGACGCGGGAGCGCGCCGTGGGCGAGGACCGCGGGCGCGCGGCGAGTGCGAGGGCGCGCGGCGAGTGCGAGGGCGCGCGGTGCTGGGGCACGACGCCGGCGCGGCGGCATGAAGGCGGCGCAGTGCGGGTCCAACCGCTGGATTGTCGTCGTCATCTGCAGCGGCGTAGGCTCGGGGCAGGAGCCGAAGGACAGAACGTTCACGCCGCAGCAACGGTATTGTGATTCTTTGCTCCTGTGTGTTCATGGCACTTCGATTTTTGGCTTTTCATTGTGGAATGAAATGCACACCAGTTGTTCGACGAATTGATCATGTGACCGTGAGCACTCAGAGACAAGAGACCCAACCAGCATCCCGAGACAAGAGACCAACAAGCGTAATAAAGCCATAGCCGTTTGTTTATGTCTAGCTGTGCCTTCGATTGGAAGCCCCGAAAAGCTGTAATCTCATTGTTCTCGGCCTGAATCCATCGATCAGGATTCAGGAGTTCATGGTTGAATAATGTTGCTTGGGTTATTCGATCAAATGTATATGTAATCCTGGCCTATTATGAAATGAGAACATAAAGAGAGAAGTGTGTTGCCAAGTGCAGTTCAGAGACCTTAGTACTACGTTCAAAATTGAATGGATTCACTTTTTGCAATGGACAGTCCAGTAGTTCGGACACGTAATTTGGATGTGGATGTGTGAATGTGGACATATAATATCTAGCTTATATTATTCTTCTATGTCAAAATATGTGCTGGACATATATCATTATAGGGAAATGCTGTCAAAATTCTGTCAAAAATTGTGTCAAATTTCTGTCCAAATCTGTCCAAATTTACCAAATTTTGTCAAAATTTAAAATTTGTGATAATATTTTTGAATCTGTCACATTTTTCCATTCAAAAATAGCAAAAAAGCTTCAAATTCTGTTGTATATGACTTTCATGGCCAAAGTGATGGTAAAATCACAAAAGGGCAGCTTGGTCTTTTCCAACACCATTTAACACCGTCAAAGGGCAGGTAACAGACTCGTGGTAGAATCTTTGCTCAGTTCAAAAAAGTGATGGTAAAATCACAAAAACGCAGATTCGGGGGTAAAATCACAATGGCATAACAAAGTGATGGTAAAAACGCAATTGCCTCATAATCTTATCAGTAGTCATCTATTTAATATTTAATTTCTTATCTTTAATTATTTTATTTAATATGGTACATAATGTGTAGACGAATTGGAGCTTCAAATTAAGAGAAACTGAAGTCATTTCACATGCATAATTCATTTCAAAAAACACTAGGAGAATTTGTTTTGCTAAACAGTCTGACTGGAGAAGCTGTTTTGACAAAGAATTCAGAATAAACCGAGAATCTGTTTTGCCTCAGAATTAAATACATAATCTGTTTTTTGCAGAGGCCGAACCCTGCCAAACAGGCCTTAAAGGATGGCCATTGAATACATAGAGTTACGAAAGTAATGGCCGTATCGACATGGAAGATCAAGCTTAATGGCCATGGTTTGCACTTTTATGAGTACAACGGCTAAATTGAAACAGCCAGACAAATTCAATGACTATCCATGCATTTTACTCAAATAAGAATGACACTTGAATTAAAAAAAAAACTATATGTTATCAGAATGACACTCAAAATAAAACAGATAGAGTATTTTTCTACATTTTATTTTTACAAGACATTTTTTTACGAAACAGTAGTACGAACTAACCGCGCTCAACAACTTTCAGCCTGTTCGCCTCGCTGCTTTGCAACAGCTGTTTTGCAGCAGCTACAGTGTTTCAGTTATTTTTTCAGCAGCCGTTACAGTGTTCGCAGTTATTTCTTCAGCAGCCGCTACAGTAAAACGGCTGCATCGCAGCGAGACGAACAGGCTGTTTAAGTCTGATGCTTGCCTTTAAGCTGGACATGAAAGAAATTTTTTAAAAAAAGTCTCATTTGATGGCAAAATCTCGTGGACAACAAACGTCCATGTGGCTTTGAGTTTTACTACTAGTCGCGTCAGATGCTTTGAGTGCAGGTGGGCCTTTGGACAGCAATCTGTCTGCAAGTGCTACAGCTGCAGTTTTTCAAGCCGTCATTTCAGCAATCAAATCCTAACTGACCGGCAGGGGACAGAGGGCACTCTCTCGCGTAATTTCAACGCTCAGCACCCACCGCTCGCAGAGCTGATGAAGTTCCAGTCGCGCCGACCGATATGACGTGACTCCACAGTGAGTCACGCCAAATTGTTTAGCGCGTCCAAAATTTAACGTGGCAATTCATGTCTACGTGGAAGCTGATCGCGCCAGTCAAATTGGAGTGACTGTAGTTTCGGTCATGCCAATCGATTTGGCGTGACTAAATGGTTTAGATTTGCAAACTTAGTTTCGGTCGGTCTATTATTAAAATATTAATTAAAAAAGGTTTAAAAATAAAAAAATTCTCGCGTGCGCGCCCGCTGATCAAGTAGACCTAGGTCGTCACCTTATGTTTTTTAAAAAAATAATTTATAGGCTTCCAGAAATTCTAAATGTGATCAACACAAACAAGAGCTTCATTGACCTGAACATTATCAGGAACATCATCACTAAACTATCTTATCTGTAATTCACCTGCCAGTCCAGACTAGAAACAAGAGTTTCAAGGACTCAGAGAGTTGAGTGCTACATGTGTACAACTGAAAACTGTATAACTTAGCTCATCTGGGACACAATAACAATGGGGGTGTTACACCACTATTTCATTGACCTTTCTCCTTTTTATCTGCAAATTTCATGAACCTTTTCTCAGTGTCATTTACATGTTGTGTCCTTCACCTCCAACTCCTTGATTCTCTCTCTCTCTCTCTCTCTCTTTCATATATTCACACACACACACACACACCTAGCGAGTACCTTGTTGTTTGTCATGACTAAAACCTATAGCACGGGATTGAATGTTTAGACTATGGTACATTGTTTTTATGCTAAAAAAAAATCTTAGTCTTTGATAATAAAAATTTGGCCTCTTATTCATGATGAAGCTTTGGAGTGAGAAGCGCCTGGAAAAAGTATATGACGAATGGTCATTCATTAGCATTTGGTTCGCGTGTTTGTAACGTGTGCTTGGTCCTCTGATTATACATTGGATTATGTTTGTTTCTCGTCCACTATATTCGAGTGTAAATTTGATGCCACTCAAATCTGGATGTAGTCTCTGCCACTGTCTTCTCCCACTCCTATCTCATCACGACGAGATGAGACTTCTCGATTGAAATCCAAGAAGGAGCAGAGGACGTGGTGGCAGCAATGCCAGCCCGACGCATGAGGTGGCGCGAGCGCCCTGATCCTGCGCATGGCACGAGCGGCGTCGGTCGAGTCCTGTGCAGATGCCATGTGGAACGCATCACTCATGCGCAGATGTGCAGCGGCAGTGGACAAGGAAGGTGCCTTCGCGTGAGGGATCCAGATTCGAGAACGATCGAGCTAATCCAGGCTCCGATAAGCCCTCTTGTTCTTCTTTGTAACGCCGTTTACCAGAGAGTATCCAAAGTTTGCATTCTGTTATTATTTTCCCTAAATTATTTTACAATACCCATTGCATTCTCCAACCAAACACTACACATTTGTACATGGGCGACAACGGCTGGAATGGAGGTCTTCACCTTCGCCAAGGAAGCGTTGGGGCTGGTGGGTACATGCACCACCGTCATGGGGGTTCAGAGGTACAGTGCCTAAAATTATATTGACTCAGCAGGGATTTAATGGGATTCGAGCAGTGTCTTTTTGTTTGCAATTCTGCCAACTGAAGGTGTGCGCAAAATCGATCGCATGAATCCCAAAGCAGGGTGGGTTGTTTTGTTGAGTTAATCACCGTTCAGTGATACCCGAAATAGAAATGAGGATGACTGGAAACACGAAGGTCGGACACAAATGCTCACAAAAATGCTTCTTTATCTATTTCCAAGCTCCTTAGATGATGGCGGTAACTCCTCAAATTTCATTGACTTTCGGAAATTTATCTGCAAATCCCATAAATGTTGTCTCAGTGTCATTTACATGTTATATGTCCTTGGCCTAACTGAGCTATCTATTTATACACCTCCATCGATCTCCTTTACTCCATCTCTCCGTTCTCCCTCTATATACTACTAGTATCTCACTGTGTTGTCCTAACTGAAACCTTTACCGTACAGGATTGAAGATTTAGAATACGCCTATATGTTCATCCGATATAGCCAGTATATGTTCCAGTATCCCACTGTTTGTTCGGAATGTGTGGCATCAGGAACTTAGCCACGGTGCCTTGTCCTTGCTGCACCAGCATTGCAGAGATGGGTCACAGCCGAACACCACTAGGTACCTCACGCAAAGAATCTGAAGGCGGATGGCATCTGCGGCCGGCGGACTCCACAGGGCGATGGCCGCTCTTGTTTCGTCCATGTCATCCTCTTCTGTCATCCCCTGTTTCACATCCAGAGCCACTTAGCGGGCAAGTGGATAGGAGCTTGCGTTCGAGCATGACTATGGGACGGCGGAAGGGAGCTATGTATGCTCGCACGTGACATCTGTTGCTGTGTTGTCCTAACAGATTGTAGTGATTTTCAAACATGACATCTATGTGAACATTATTCTTTGATTATATGAATCTTTTTTTGCGACGAAAAGAGAACTCTATTGATTACTCAGCGAAATGATTACAATCGTGAGCAACCAGAGATTCGACGCAGCGAGGAGCCTGCGCACGCCACACGGCAGTGTGGGTAGTACGTTTCGCCAACTGAGCCAACTCGTTCCGGCAAAACTACTTCCGGCAACAACCTGCTACTTTCTCTAATCTTGCCCAATATAAAGCACAAGGACGACTTCAAACCCCCACCCGGCTTCAACATGTTGATTAGAGTTAAGCAGTCCGACTGCACGATCGCCTTCCTCCTCTCCCACTCTGCAGCAATGTTTACTCCTTCTCTGCACGCCATCGCCTCTATCTCCTCTGCTGACGACCCGTTGAAGATTACGCGCCAAGAGGTCAGTAGAACGTACCCCTTTTCATCACGGATCACCACTCCTATGCCGGCCCTCCCATTGGCATCAAAGGTCCCATCAACGTTGATCTTGATCCAGCCCTGCGGAGGAGGCTCCCACCTAGGTACAGGCCGTTGCTGCCCAGTCCCCATACGATCCTTTGGCATTTGAAATAATGAGTTGAAGTAGAAAATTTGATCAAAAACTCTCTTACAAGATGCTTGTGCCATCCTAAGTTTTAGAGAAGTTACGAAAGCATACCTTGAATTTTTTTTTGTAATTATTCTAAGCCATGTTGTAATAATCTGCATTTCGAATAATGAATATGTAATGAAAAATAAGTATGTAATGGAAGATAAATATATATTAGTAGGAAGTAGTTAAGACATATTTAGTCCTGTCACCACTGTGTTGTGTGAGCCTAGAATAAGAAAACACAAAGAAATTTGACATTTCAGCTTTGAAAAATAGAGAAGAGAAAGAGAGTTTTGTCAATGAGCGCACATTTTCAGAATAGTTGTATGGCATACATGAGAAATCATTTATAAATAACAGTTATTATGTTATAAATGAATATATTTGTTAAAATTGCTAGCCGTGCAGGCTGCACAGGTTGTTGGAGTCATGGGATGAAGGGTGATGTGCCACTATTTCACTGACCATTTACATGTTATCCTCCCCCCCCCCAAAAAAAAAAATGTCATTTACATGTTACGTGTCCTTCACCTAACTTGGGGTATCTATTTATATACATCTCCATCTCTTTGACTCCATATCCCCCCGTTCTCTCCATTTTCCCTATATACTACTAGTACCTTACTGTGTTGTCCTAATGAAGTCTTTACCAGAGGATTGAAGATTTAGAATACGCCTTTATGTTCATCCGACATTGCAAGTACAGGTTCTAGTTTCCCACTGTTTGTTCTGAATGTGTGGCATCGGGAACTAAGCCACGGTACCTGGTCCTTTCTGCACCAGCATTATAGATACTGGCTGCCGCGGAACACCATTAGGTACACCACTCGAGGAGTCTGAAACCGGGTGGCATCTGAGGCTGGCGGACTCCACAGGGCGATGGCCGTTCGTTTTTCGTCCATGTCATTCTTCTTCCACCATTTCCTGTTTCCTCCAGAACCAGCTGGCGAGCAAGTGTGGAAAATGCGGTGTCAGCAGGGATGAGTATCTGGGGGGCGAGCACAACTACGTGACGGGGCAAAGGAGCTGGCGGGTGAGGATGACCTTTCGCACGGAGGAGCTGGTGGGCAAGGGCACGAAGTAGCTTTTACTCGGGTTTTCAAGCATGCTAGCGTAATTTATTGACATGGTTGCAAGCGATGGAAAGATTTGTCTAAGTTATGTCCAGAAAATGGACAAGTTTTGGTTTGTTTCAACTCAAACGAGGGAAAGCTTTCAGACCTGCAGCCGACTAGTCCTGATCTCCAATAAGTTTTGTAACATTTTAGGGTCCAAACTTGGCTGGACCTGCCCACACGCTATTTCAACTACCATGCACAACCTCGATCACTAAATATGCATGAAAACCATGCACACACCTCGCGAAGCCCAATAGCCAAAGGTCATGTTCATGAATTGTTCCTCTCTATATATCACTTGGTTTCATACTGATGAATCGCTGATATGTCCTCTCTAAGACATAGATCCCGTAGGATAGAAGCACTATGATAGACCACATAACTATATTCTGATAGGACAAGCCTGATGCCCCTCTATAGCATTTTGGCATACGTGGATCTTTCATGTGCCTGCACGTCAATTTCTGGAGACGTGGACATGGGTTTTGCCTCCACGCCTCCTGCTCTGCTCCCCGGCTTGCCCTCTGCTCCCCGGCTTGCCCTCTGCTCCCGCCTTCTTATGGGCCTCCACCATGAGCAGCTCCTGCTCTCTTGTGGCTGACGAGCTCGTGCCCAGTCATACTTTTCAAGCCACCTGATTTGTTGACCCACCTCACGCCCGTTCTGAACAAAAAAAGAAGAAGAAGAAAGGAACTGGGTCAGCGAAGAAGAGAAGCGGCCTGATTTGTTGGCGTGCCTCATGCCCGCTGGAGCCTTAATCCTGCTATATGAGAGAAACGAAATACACAGTGCAAAAATTCCAAAACTGTTCAAATCAGTTCGCCGTTACCAGATTGATGTCAAAAATGAATTGCAGCTGAAATATCAAAGCTCAGAGAAAAATGGACCTACCCGCTCCTCAGTTTCTCATTGTTGCAGGTGACGATTGACGATGTCCTGCTACCATGGCCTCATGTTGCCATTCGAGTGGCTAGCTAGCTAGGTATTTGCCTCACTGGAGGAGGAGCGGGTCGCGAGTGGCCTCTCTGAACAGGGAGGCTCATCCTCTCTTCTGTCTCATCCAGGGGCGGAGCCAGGTGTAGGCTAACCTGGGCTCCGGCCCCCCCTTGCCTCCGGGAAAAGTTTGAAGATGCAGTAGTATTTTGTCCAATCGACAGCCAGCAGGGGAGGCTGGGGAGCAACCTGTATGCGTTTGTGTGCACAATAACAAGGACCATAGCCTGATACTAGTAATTAGTAGCCCACTAGCTGACCAGGAGAACAGGCCAAGTATAATTGAGTCACAGTTCTTGACGCGAGGGAGCCAGGGAGGCACTGTCTTCGCTCTACGTCGCTCCTCGCGGCATATGTTCGTCCGGCGCCGCGACGCCACCCTCGGTCGTCCCCGCCGGCGCCCAGACGCCTTCGCTCTCTACTGTGATTGCCTACTCGGCTACTGTTCATCCGGCCCCCTCTTGGCTACGTTGCTGGCTCCGCCACTGGTCTCATCAACCACAGTGGCTAGAGTTCATGAGCCATTTTTTGTTGGAGCTTTTTCTTCCTTTGCCGAGGAGAATGAGTGAGCCAGAGTGAGCAACTGGAGATGAGAGAAGAAATAGGCGTAGTGAACGAGGAGGCAGAGTGAATGAGATAAGAACGAGGAGAATGTGGACCAAAGTTGCCCACGTCTCCAGGCCTTTGGTAGTTTTGCAATAAGCCCTGTAGTTTCAGTTTAATTTCCCTAACCAAAAAACCTTCGGTACATTTGCACCAAGTCAACTTACTTTCTGTACACATGCATTGCAAACAATCCAAAATTAAACAACAGGTTCAGGCTCATAAAATGTGTTGGGTCTTAGCATTAATATGGATCGGCACTGTTGCCTAACAATTTTCCTTCCTGGCGCGGCGTAGCGCGCCTTGCTTTCCTAGTATCCATTAATCGTGCTGCGCTGTGGTCTGCAGCCTAGGCCTTGACTATATATGAAGCCTTGTCCATTTATTCAAGAGACATCTGCTTACAGTGCTCCTTTTGTTTGTACTATTTGAATGAGCGGCGTCAGGAACAAAGATAGGTGCTGGTGATGATGAATTAGCTGCTGCCGGGGCAGTGCGCGCTGTCGACTCATGCCATTCTGTTTTGTGTGGCGCAGGGAAGGTCGCACCTGACCTGGGAGTTGCGCGTGGCCTTGAAGCAGCTTGCACCCGGCCCTGGATCTGCTGAGCCGATGGGCAGTTGTCTAGCATGATCTTGGGCGGGCAGTTATTGAAATCAAATCTGACTTGACGAACACATGGGCGTGGCTGAAGTGGAGCAGGTCGCACCCAGCCTGGGGGCCGTCGAAAGAACCAACAGCCATGCGTTCCTCCCTGATGCTCTAACCACTGTTCAGTGATACCCGGAATAGAAAGGAGGATAATTAAGTGGAAACATGAACGTTGGAGACAAATGCTCACAAAAATACTTCTTTATCTATTTCCAAGCTCCTTACACGATGGCGATAACTCCTCGAATGGAGTTCATTGACTTTCGGAAATTTATCTGTGAATCCCATGAACTTTGTCTCAGTGTCATTTACATGTTATGTGTCCCTCACCTAAATGAGCTATTTATTTATACACCTCCATCTCCTTTACTCCATCTCTCCGTTCTCCCTCTATATATACTTCTAGGATCTTGCTGTGTTGTCTTTGAACATTTAGAATACGCCTTTATGTTCATCCGGCATAGCTAGTATACGTCCAAGTATCCCCCTGTTTGTTCAGAATGCGTGGCATCAGGAACTTAGCCACGGTACCTTCCTCACACGAGGCATCTGAAGCCGGGTGGCATCTACGGCCGGCGGACTCTACAGGGCGATGGCCGGTCTTGTTTCGTCCATATCATTCTCTTCTGGCATCCCCTGTTTCGTCTAGAGCCAGCTGGCAGGAAACTACGGCAACAGCGTGGACGAGTAGCTTGCGTGCGAGCATGACTACTATGGGACGGCGGAAAAGAGCTATCTTTTTATACATCTCCATCTCCTTGACTCCATCTCTCTATTCTCGCTATATATATATATATATATATATATATATATATATATATATATATATATATATATATATATATAGGAAGCCTCTTTCCTACTCCCGGGTGTAGTTACTCCCACATTTGTATCTCACAATCTGCAAGGTATTTGTTCATACTTGAGGTTTCTAAAAAAAGTATGTACACATACTTGATTTTTAAAAGTGGTATCTAGACATACTCTTTTTTTTATATGAGTATACATCAAGTATATGAACATACTCCTTTCTCTATACAGGAAATGCAATATATAACAAGGTGCAAAAAAATATGAGTTCCACTCAAAATTTTTCATAGTTATCACTTTGAAAAATCTTATTTTGGGTATGTGTACATACTCAAAATGATAAATAGGTATGTACACATACCCATGATGGTTTTTTGAATGTGGGAGTAACTACACCCGGGAGTAGAATGGATTTTCCCTATATATATATATATATATATATATAGTAAAGTACACAGCCGGTCCCTAAACTTGTCCTGGTGCGCCACTTAGGTTCTTCTACTCATAAAATGCTAAATTAGCATCCCTAAACTTATCTGGGTATGTCATTTAGGTCCCTTTACTTATATTGACATCCTTAAACTTGTTCGGGTGTGTCACTTAGGTCCTTCTACTTATATTAGCATTCAAAAATTTGTTCGAGTGTGTCACTTAGGTCCAACCAGGGTTTACAAGACCACGGTAAACTGGACCGGTTACCGTGAAAACCGGTTTACCCGGTTCTCTGGCCGGTTTCCGAAATCAAAATTTAAAAAAAGAATCAGATTTTGAAAAAATTTAAAACAAAAATATGTAAAGAAACTAGATGAAATTTGCAGCGCAATGGTGGAAACAAAACACGAAGATTCGATCGTTTGATGGGTCAAAAAGATCGCGCAAGTTTTCTGTGTAGAAAAAGCAAGAAAAATTCAAACTAGCAACCTTCCTCAATTTTTTTGACAAATCAAACAATCGAATATACGTGTACCGTTTTCACCATTCGGCTGCAAATTTGATCTAGTTTTTTAACATATTTTTTGTTTCAATTTTTTCAAATTTTCATTTTTTTTTATTTTTTTTATTTTTCCTCTTTAAACCGGTTTAGCGAAATTCTTGTAGTTTACAGGCAATTTCGTCCGGTTTACCGAAAATTTCGACCTTTTTTTGTTCAAATTTCATCGTTTGGATTTTAATCCGGTTTTTGACCGGTTTTTACGGTCACCGGACATCTCGGTCTGGCCCGGTTTTTCCGGTAGAAACGAGATTGCAAACCTTGGGTCCAAATCGGACTCAAAATCGAGTGAGCATGACACTTTAACATAAAAATGCACTGCATGCAAATATACAATTGTATCAGTACCATATTAAGGGCAATTCTTTCGTTGATATCCTCTTAAACTTTTTAGTGTTTTGCATGTTCATCACAAAATAGAATTTTGCATATACTTTTGAACGATGTAAATCTCTATCATGATTTTTTTATTTCATATGTACTGACTCTCATTGCTCAGCGTGAGTAGTCACCTACGTATGCTGCAAAGGGGTAGCATGATTATTGTTTCTTTTCATAAAAGTATGAAATTCTATTTGTTTTAAAAGGATTAATATGTACTAGAATTGAGAGTTGACCAAGTTGACTTTGCATTTCAACTGCAAAGAATTAAATACTATTTTGGGGCACAATTTTCGAGCCGAGCAAAATACTTTTGTTTCAGAAGTCTGGTAGCAAAATCTCCCTTTGTCTAGCACCAATACAATTATATGTAGTGCCTTTCTATGCCAAATGTGCCACATCAACTCTCAATACGAGTTTAAACCCGGTTGGACTTAAGTGACAAATGATGACAAGTTTAAGGATGCCAATAAAAGTAGAAGGACCTAAATAACACACCCAGACAAGTTTAGGGATGCAAATTCAACATTTTTTAAGTAGAGGGACCTAAGTGACACAACCAGAGAAGTTTAGGGACCGGCCATGCACTTTACTCATATATATATATATAGCACTGTAACAGTGGAAGGGCACTGTAGCAGTGTGCTGTGAATAGTAACTCGAATTTGAACAGTACCTCAAATTTGAATAGTAACCCGAATTTGAATAGTGCCGAGTCCCCATATTGCTGAATAAAACCTCCCTGTGTGTGCAGGTGTCGCCGTGAATATCGCCGTATATCCCGTGAATAGTGGTATCAGAGCCGGTTACAATTGAGAAGGTAAAAATTTTAAATTCAGAAGTGAATAGTGGAAAATTAATTAATACAAAAGAAAATATCAATATAAGGTATAGGTTAAATTCTACTGAAGAACATAGTTGGCATACTTCAAATAGTCAATTAAATTTGCTTGTAGATTTAGTGCATAACCTTTATATAACTTGGGGTAAGAGGCAAGACGAGCTAGATACAAAGTTTGAAAGATTATACAAAGAATATAAACAGCTCGAAGAAGCGCACTCTATTGAGAAGAACAAAGTAAATTTAGTCTTACAAGTACTTGAGGAAGGAAAGGCAGAGCAGCATAAATATTGTCAGAATACAGACTATATTAAAGAAGAATTTTCTTTATTATATAAGAAGTTAGGCTCTAAAGGAATCACAAAAGAACAGGAAGAATCACATAAAGAAGACTGTAAGGAGATAATAAAACAAAATAACATCATACTCGAGCGGTTAACTCAAATATTAGATAAAGTTAATAGTGAAAGCACCGGAAGAGAGCTCGTGCTAGCTTCCACAGGAATAGTTTCTTCCACTACAGCAATAAATTCAGACAAATGGACCTATCTAAAGGTATTTGCAGAGGAGACCAGTCCCTCCAGCTAGTTAATAGAGATGCAAAACCTCTAACATTAATGGATAGGCTAAAAGGTAAAAGAGAAGACATAGAGAATCTTGAAGAGGTCATCGATGTTGATAAAGACTTAGAAAGATATCAGAAGGATACTTTAAGAAAAATACGTCCGCAGCAAATTTATCAAATGGGAATATTTGAGAGTAGAAGTGGTTTATATAGATTATCAAGAGAAGTAGAATTAAGTGTTTTAACGAATCCAGTAGAATTAAGAATTGTAAGTAAGCAATTTGAGAATAGTTTAAGATATTCAGGCTACAAATATATTCATCAAGGTATGTATATTATTGGAGTTAAAGGTATGACAAAAAACAAATTAGGAACTAAAATTTTAATAACTCTGTTAGACAAAAGATGGGACACAATTAATAAAGCTGCATTAGGATTTTTAGAAGGAGATATGAACGAAAATAGTTTAATAACTTATATAGCTCCAGATTTAATCATGCCCATTAAAGAATTTATAGAAAAAATGAGTTTTGGCTTCCAGACTAAAGGATATGAAGACTTTAAAGGAACAAACTTAATGGTAAGCATAGAACTTATAGGAAGGTTAACAAATAGCAGCAGGACTAAATACAAGGTAAATGTGAATAATGTAATTGAAAGCATGCAATCAAAAGGAATAAATTTTATGAGCCCTCTAAAAATAAGCTCTGAAGAAAGGGCGGGAGAAGAATGGAATATAAGTGATTTGATAGAGAAAAAGACTCTAAAGCAACCTGAAGATTATATTAGCTATGAAAATAATAAGGGAAAAACTAGTATCAGATTTATGAATTATAAGTCAAGATCATTAGACGATACAGACTCTGTTATGTCAGAACAAGAAATTGAAAATAGCAGAAGACATAGTGTCTCATAATTTATGGAAAAGCCTGATATAGACACCGAAATAAGATATTACGAAAATAAGTTAAAACAAATAAATACAGAATATAACACCTCTATGTTAAGCGAATGGTCAAAAATAAGAGACAAAGAACTTTATTTTTATAGAGAATTAGCAAGATTACAAAAGTTAAAAAAGAATAAAGAAATATTTGTAGAAAGCCCATAAGTAACTAAGTCACTTAATAAGGTTAAAAAAAATGAGACAGAATACTCTAATAAAGAATCGCGGGTAGTTTCTGACAACAAAGAAAAAACTATAGCTAATCCCAACCCAATAAGTGAAGAAGAGCAGTGGGATATGAATGAAAAATTATTAATAGAAAGTTACGAAGAAGAAGAAGAAGAAGAACTAGCAAATGAAATATACGATGAATTACAAGCCAGAAATGATGCTGAAGACTATAACAGTTTTATAGACTCATTAGATGACGTCGGGCTACATAATTTAGAAAATGCTATGGAAGCTATGGATGTAGCATCAGGTTCCACTAAAAGGAAAAGATATGGAGAAGACACTATGAAAAGTGAAGGAGAAAAAGAAAGACCCACTAGAGCATCAGGAACATGGCCACCTGAAAGAGAAGATTTCCAGTATAACTATATTCCAGGACAATATGCATATATGGGTCCTAAAAGAAAAAAAAATTGAAAAGGCCGTAAAATTTCAAAATGATAAAAGTGATGGAGCAATATTAAATTTGTCTGCACATGATCCCATTGATTGGCCAAATATTACAAGCATTTGGAAAGGTTTAATAGTTCAAAAATACATACAGAAATGACATAACATAGGAAATAAAGTAGAAGATATGTTAACATATTTAGAAACATTTTTAGGAGAATCAGTAAAGGTTTTATGGGAACAATGGGTAGAAACGTACCCTAATAAATATGAAGAATTAAAGAAGGCAGGAAATAATCCATATAATTTTGCAAACGTGATATCACATATTATCATAGCAGAAGATCCAGAATTAGGGAGCACTGCCCTACAAAATGAAAGGCTAAGGGAAATAGAGAAACTAACTCTGACAAACTGGAAAGGTATAAAAGAATTCTCACAGCATTATCTATACAATGCTACCACTGCGAAGCAAGGATTTAATTCAGGGGTAGTTGAAAGATATTTTAATAAATTACCTGACCCCTTAGGCAGCATGATATTTGAAGAATACAAAAAAGACACGCAGGGACAAACAATTAATATATCCCAAGCTATAACTTTTGTCTTTAAACAATTAAAGAAAATATGTACTAATATACAGGCTCAAAGATCAATGAAGCATTCAGATTACAATTTTTGTAATAAAATAGTTCAAATACCTTTGACATATGGAGAAGAAAGGCCTAGAAATAAAAAATTTCATAAACCTCAAAGAAGATATAATAATCCTAGGACAAAAAGAAGGTATTTCCTACGAAGATCTGATAATAGACCGCCATTCTTACATAAAAGAAATGTAAGTAGATATAATCCTAGAAAGAATTATGATAAAACATGCAGATGTTTTATATGCAATTCACCAGATCATCTAAGCAAAACATGCCCTAATAAAGACCAAAAAAGATACTCTAGCAAATATGAAGAGCAAGAGAAGGTATTTATAGTAGACAGTGTAAATGAGAATATATTAATGTGTGATGATGAAATAAAAGATGATGAATCAATATATTCTATCATAGAAACTGATGAAATAGAAAACATTGAAGTCGAATATGAAACAAGCAATGATGAAATGGATTTAGTATATGAATTAGCAGGTTTAAAAATCGAAATGATGAATCAGGCAGTTTGTGAACATGATTGGATTAGAGGAAAAGGAGACTATAATATAAAATGTGCTTTTTGCATATATTATCCAAGTCAACATAATAGAGCAACCTGCAGTGCTTGTCTGAAACAAGCATGTGTTGAGTGTTTGAAAGCAAAGAAACAAAGCTGGAAAAATGAAGTAGAATTTGAACCAGAAGATAGAATACTCTCTAGTAGAGTAAGGATATTAGAAAATAGAATTAATAAATTAGAAGAAGAGTTAGAGAACTTAAGGGCTATACTTGATAGTAAAACTAAAGAAGAAGATACGAATGTTGGGAACATTGAATGCCAAGAACAAAATCTAACAATAAAAGACAATAAGAGTAATAAAATGATTCAATTAAAAGATACTTTAACAAGCTTTGGAAATAAATATATAGTTAAACTACCATTCAAGGAGATATTAGGAATAAGAATTCCAGTAAAAATAAAATTAAGCCATAATGTTACTTATAAAGTGTTAGCATTAGTAGATACAGGATGCACTAAAAATATTATTCATGACAAATATTTTACGAGATGCCCTGAAATAGTACACACTATAGAGGATAGTAAAGCAGAAACATCTACGGATATGTCGGGCATAAGAAAGATTCATAATCAATTAGCATATAATATTGAAGCATACATAAATGGTACAAGATACCTAATAGATGAAATCACTATAAGGGATTTGTCCATGATAAATGATGACATGATAATTGGACTAAGGTTTTTACAACAATCGGTACAAACCACAATCATACATGAACAAGGAATTACATTCATTCCACACCAAGATAATTTGCCATATATTTCTGAAGTTCGAAAGTATGGTAGAACCCAAACCCAACAAACTGGCAACATTGATGTGGGATCTGTTGAATCACATATTATCGAAGGTCTTCCTGAAGAGCACAAAAGTTATGAACTTAGTACAACCTTAGAAGAATATTACATAGAAAACTCTAATATAGAATGTATTGGTTTACAATCATTTGCACCAAATTGGTATAGAGACATAAAGTCAAAAAATGATATAGAAAGGATTGTGCAAAGACTAGAAGATATTCAAATTATTGGTGAAATTCCTATGAAACATTGGGAGAAAAATGGCATATTATGCAAGATTAATGTTATAAACCCAGACTATATAATTAAAACAGCTCCAATTGAAGCCACTCCAAAAGATATAGAAGATTTTAAAATGCATATTGAAGAGCTGTTAAAGTTAAAAGCAATAAGAGAAAGTAGAAGTCCACACAGATCCGCAGCATTTATAGTTAGAAATCATGCTGAAGAAGTCAGAGGAAAATCTAGAATGGTTATTAATTACAAAAGATTAAATGATAACACTATAGAAGATGCTTTTAACATTCCAAATAAGCAAGAATGGATCAATAGAATACAAGGAAGCAGATATTTTTCGAAATTTGACTTAAAGGCAGGATTTTGGCAAGTTAAAATGGCAGAAGAATCAATAGCATGGACTGCATTCACATGTCCCCAAGGGCATTTTGAATGGCTTGTAATGCCATTAGGATTAAAGAATGCACCAGCATTATTTCAAAGAAAAATGCAGAATATCTTTAATGAAAATCAAGAGTTCATATTAGTATATATTGATGACTTAATAGTTTTTTTCTAAAACTTATAAAGAGCATATTGCCCATCTAGAAGTATTTTTTAGAAAAGTAGAACAAAATGGATTAATATTGTCTAAAAATAAAATGGAAATATGCAAAGAAAGAATCAATTTTCTTGGTCAAGAAATAGGAGAAGGGAAAATTTATTTACAAGAGCATATTTTAAAGAAAATATTACAGTTTCCCGATGCTATGAATGATAAGAAAGTTCTACAGCAATTTTTAGGAATTCTAAATTATGCCAGAAACTATATTGATAATTTAGCAAAGCTTGCTGGACCATTATATGCAAAATTAAGAAAAAATGGTCAGAAATATTTTAACTCAGAAGACATAAAATTAGTAAGGGCAATTAAGAAAAAGGTGAAGAATTTGAAACCCTTGGAATTACCTTTAGATGACAATTATTTTATTATAGAAACTGATGCGTCTAAAGAAGGTTGGGGTGCGATATTGAAACAAAGGCCTAATAAATATTCTTCTAAGACAGAGGAAAAAATTTGTCGATATGCTTCAGGAAGTTATAAGTTAAAGACTGTGAACAACACTGATAGGGAAATCCTAGCAGTAATTTCTGCAATAAACGCGTTTCAACTATATCTTGGATTCAAAGAATTCACAGTTAGAACTGATTGTGAACCGATATGTCGATACTATAATCAGATTAATAGTAAGAAAAGCTCGACTAGAAGATGGGTTTCATTTGAAGATATTATTACTGGAAATGGGTACAAAGTTAATTTTGAGCATATAAAAGGAAAGGATAACAAGTTGCCTGACTTGTTCTCACGCTCATCTATTTTGCAGGAATGAAGAGAATGATGAATTTTGCAGAAGTTGAATCAAACTCCTTTGGGTCAGATAATAAATTAAGGGTTTTCCCGCAGAATACTTTCAAATTCAAGCCCAAAGATCATATTGTTGTAGATGAAGTTCAGCAATGCTTGTTGGACAATTTCTGGTTTCAATATAATAATAAGAAAGAAGATAAAGGATATTTTTTGGCAATATTAAATAGCCTTTCTGAATATTTTCATTCGATCAATGGAATGATACCTTCAGCAGAATGTCCTGCGAAGATTGAGCAAAAGCCTTTGTATATCTTATATAATGGGAAAAGACCTGGAATATATACATCTTTTGAGCAAGTCGTCATCCTAAAGCAAGGTATGAAGTATTCAAAAGAAACTCCATCATTTGCTAAATATATTGATATAGATGAAGCACTGGCCAAAGCAAGATTGCATATTGGACCAAATTATTACATAGAGCCAGCTGCAAAAGACTACATTCAGAGCTATAGGTTGATGAATAATAAAGCTTCCGAAGTGCCAGTTATAACAAAGGTGAAAGAATCAGTGGGTATGAAGGATAAAGAAGAAGGCAGTACCTCCAAGAAACTCACATATAAAGAATGTTTAACCAAAGGAGTTGATCCTTTGGATGGTGAATATATTGACTGGAAGCTCGAAGAGAAATTTGAATCAATAGCTCCAGAATGGAAGAAAGAAATAAAGAAGGACATTTTAGAAGAACTTAAGAAAGAAATAGATGAAAAATTTGAAGAAATAAAGAAGTCATATGATGAAAAATGGACTAATTCATTTTTAGACGAAGATATGTTGGATATTGCCGGGCATGGGCAAAAACCAGAATTTGAACCCAATTAATTTATAAAGGGCAGCAAATTTGAATAATTCAGAAAGAAGTTCTCAAAGCATATTGAGAGTGTACTCTCAAGGCGGAAGCGTGGTGAAGACCAATATATCATAACATATATTAATAATGCGCAGGAAAATGCTAAGAAGCAAAAATATATCTGAAATGAAGCGTGCTCAATTAATCGAATGGTTAGGCAAATATGCATGCAGAAGTGGATATGCCACTTAGACCAATATATCTCTTCCTGTGACGCTTTGGAGGAAATGAAGTAACTCTGCTTTGAAAATCCCCTGTTATTCTTAGTCTTGCTCGTACGGGAAGTGTTTCTATGCTAGAGACCCTATAGGAGAAGCCTCCGATGCGGTGTTTTGGTCTAGCCCAGAGTGTGGCAGAGAGACCCTTGTAACCGCGGAGAAGTGTTCCCTTCGAGTGGAACTGCCTGGGGAGACGATAGGAACCCGTCTCGTATGCGCCTGACTAGGTTTATTCTGGGGAAAGCTTAGCCGCTCCTTAAGCAAACTGGTTAGACATATGGTGAGTACCGAGTAGGATTTCTACGACTGATAGCTTCTGCGCCGACCGTCCGTCTGGCCTCGCCAGCCGATTTAGATCCTGTAATCACGCCCGCATAATCAAACCAAACGCATATCCCGAATAATTAAAAGCGACGTTCGTGCCCCGAATAGTACCGAAGCACTACTCCATACTTAGCATATCTCTAATCGAATTTGATCGACGAAGAATCCACCGTGAAAGAATAGCTAGTGCATAGAGCACTAGAGAAGAGAGAGTGGCCTGGCACTGCAGCAGTGTGCTGTGAATAGTAACCCGAATTTGAACAGTATCTCGAATTTGAATAGTAACCCGAATTTGAATAGTGCCGAGTCCCCGTCCGAATATTGCTGAATAAAACCTCCCTGTGTGTGCAGGTGTCACCGTGAATATCGCCGATCTATACACGGGATATACGGCGATATTCACGGCGACACCTGCACACACAGGGAGGTTTTATTCAGCAATATGGGGACTCGGCACTATTCAAATTCGGGTTACTATTCAAATTCGAGGTACTATTCAAATTCGGGTTACTATTCACAGCACACTGCTACAGAGCCCTTCCACTGCTACAGTGCCAGGCCACTACCTCTCTCTAGTGATGTATGCACTAGATTTCTCACGGCGAATTCGTCTTCGAGCAAATTAGTGATTATGCTAATTATGATTCTTAGTTGGATATGCACTTCTTGAGGGTGGTGCTTGGCACTATTAAGAGCACGAATGTCGCTTTCAGTTATTCGAGATATGCGCTTGGTTTGCTTATGCGGGCGTGGTTACAGGATCTAAATCGGCTGGCGAGGCCAGACGGACGGCCGGCGCAGAAGCTATCAGTCTTAGAAATCCTACTCGGTACTCACCATATGTCTAACCAGTTTGCTTCAGGAGCGGCTAAACTTTCCCCAGAATAAACCTAGTCAGGCGCATACGAGACGGGTTCCTATCGTCTCCCCAGGCAGTTCCACCCGAAGGGAACACTTCTCCGCGGTCACAAGGGTCTCTCTGCCACACTCTGGGCTAGACCAAACACCACAACGGAGGTTTCTCCTATAGGGTCCCTAGCATAGAAACGCTTCCCGTACGAGTAAGATTAAGAATAACAGGGGATTTTCAAAGCAGAGCTACTTCATTTCCACAAACATGGCTTACATATGGTTTTCCCTTTCGGGAACCCCCAAACACTTAAGCAAACACGAGAAGGCTGATTACCTTACAAGCAGGATATGACATTGGATGTACACACTCTATATTACAGGTAGTGGAATTCTACTAGATGGAGGGGGAGTGCTCTCGCGCTCTGGCAGTGGATGGCGGTCTGATGGATCGATGGGTGGGTCTCTCCCTTCGTCTGCCGAGAACCTCCTTTTATAGTCGGGCGAGAGAAGCCCTCCTTCTGTTTATTTAGTACACGTAACCTCCGTCTTCCTGTAGTAAAGACACCAGGTGTCTGATTTTTCCTGTATCAAGGACACCAGGTGTAACGTCTTCTTTTGCACCTCATCCTCTGATCCTTCTGGAGACGGCTTACATGCATTCTGCTTCCTCCAAAGCGTCACAGGAAGAGATATATTGGTCTAAGTGGCATATCCACTTCTGCATACATATTTGCCTAACCATTCGATTAATTGAGCACGCTTCATTTCAGATATATTTTTGCTTTTTAGCATTTTCCTGCGCATTATTAATATATGTTATGATATATTGGTTATATATATATATATATATATATATATATATATATATATATATATATATATATATATATATATATATATATATATAAGGGAAAATCCATTTTACTCTCGGGTGTAGTTACTCCCACTTCTGAAAAACCACCTTAGGCATGTGTACATACCCATTTATCATTTTTAGTATGTACACATACCCAAAATAAGATTTTTCAAAGTGATAACCATGAAAAATTTTGAGTGGAACCCATATTTTTTTGCACCTTGTTATATATCACGTTTCCTGTCTAGAAAAAAGAGTATGTCCATATACTTGATGTATCCTCATATAAAAAAAAAGAGTATGTCCACATACCACTTTTAAAAATCAAGTATGTATACATACGTTTTTTAGAAACCTCAAGTATGCACAGATACCTTTTAGATTATGAGATACAAATGTGGGAGTAACTACACCCGGGAGTAGGAAAGAGGCTTCCTATGTATTACTGTACCTATGTAACAATAAACAAACATGGTGTTTTTTTTAATTTGTACCACATCGCCACAATAAAATGTTCTATACTTCATTCTAACACACGTCATAGGGCACATAGTGTAGTAGACTGAAGTCTTCATTAATCGATGAGGACGCTGTACATTTTTCCTTTGAATGGACAACATCAGCTGGCTTGCCATAATATATTGCAGTAATGCTTACATGCATGTATTATGCTACTTTCAGGTCAGTAAACTGTTCAGACTGTTGGGGTTGATGTCACTTACCTACAGTTTTTGCTACTTAGTGTACCAAGTTGACAACACGGCAACTGATGTTTTTATTTTTTGTAAGGCGCCCTAGGCAATTGGTACCGAATATATGCAGTTTTAAGTCTTTTTGGTGTTGTAATGATCCCACGAAGAATATATAAATATATACTGTGTATGTCTATATAAAGAAATTAATAAACCTGTCAATTGTTATCTGCCCATATACCTTGGTCCTGTCTCCTGAGTTGAGTGTTCATAGTGACATATGCATATCTAAGGATTAGTATAAAAGCTCGGTGATGTTTTATGCTTTGGTATGTTGGGAACACATTAACAATATCATCTAGAAAATATGCAATTTTCTTCCAGATCTGACTGTGTCCAGATTTATAATGCACATTCACCATTATCATGTACGGTGCATATTTACAGATTTTTTTGATCATACCACATTTTTAAATTGTTGTGATGATACCCGCGGCAACGCGCGGGGTTTTTGCTAGTTCAACTACAAACCCCAATCACTCAACAAGCCAACAGTACCCAAGAGCCAAGGGTCAATGCTCATGTGTAGTTCATTTCTCGCTAACGTGCAGATATGTCCTCCATATAATGCGTTGCGTGCTAAATAATATTTAATGCACCAATAGCCTCAATGATCCAGCCCACTCAAACTTCCCGCAACCATAATTCCTTTTGGATAACAATAAATATTTCGTCCAGTTAAAAAAAACAATAAATATTTCGTCCACAACCGTAAATGTTTTGTAGAACCGTAATTATTTCCCGCACCAATAATACTTCTTTTTCAACCGTAAATCTTTCTTCCGTTCAACCATAATTAATTTTAACACTCCGCAACCATAAAGAATGGAACAGTTAGTTCCATCATGACGGATACGTCTTGGAACCATAAATAATTTAGTTCCTTCTATTCCACACTCCTTTTTTGTGAAAAGAGAATTTTATTGATATTAATTAAAGCATATTACATCCTCGATTACACAAGCAACCCGAACAACGCCACCTCAATTGATGGGAGAAGCAAATTCCACCATCTAGGATCACCATCCCATACAAATATGCCACGGACGAGAACTCTAATGTGAATGAACGCGACCATCTCACTAACCAACACCACCATCCTCATTTTTTATGGAGAAAAACTGAAACCCAACCCTTTGCAAATGAGGGGTGGATTGCTAATTTCCTGTTGATTTCTTGTGGTCCACTAGACCCTAAACTATTATTTGGTCTTGTTTCTCTCACACTTATGTTTTTTTTTAAACTTATTGCCTTTGTAATATTGCACAATTTGATCTGCACAAACAGAGCTTCACTGACATGAAAATTATTAGAAACTTTATCACTATAATATCTTATCTTTAATTCATGATCACCTGCCATACCATGATTTTCTAATAAAACCTGTCATTCATAGAGCTAGTGCTAAAAGCATCGAGCCAAAAACTGTATACCATAACAACTGTGGGACACAACAAAAAATGTGGTGAACCGTGCTATGAACTTTTGTCAGTGTAATTTACATGTTATGTGTACTTTTATATGTACACCCCCATTTTTTCCTTGACTCCATCCTCTCCATTCTCTCTCTATATATAAACTTGTATCTTTCTGTTTGTCCTAACTGAAACATATACCATAGGATTGAAGATTTAGATTACGCCAGTATATTCATTCGACATGGGAAGTATACTAGTATCCCGTTGTTTGTTCGGAATGTGTGGCGTCAGGAACTAAGCCACGGTAGCCCTTGCAGCACCAGCATTCCAGAGATGGGTCGCAGTCTTATAGCACTAGGTACCCCACCCATTGCATCTGAATCCAGGTGGGATCTGAGGCCGATGGACTCCACAGGGCGACGGCCGCTCGTGTTTCCTCCAGGTGATTGTCGTCTGGCGTCCTCCGATGCACCCCACTCAGAATGTTTGCACCTGACGTGATGTCCCTCTTTGCCAAGATCCTAGAGCTTGGAATATATACTGGAGCCGATCGAGATCCAAGCCCTGCAGCAAAAGTAACCCTGTCTATCTCGGTGGACAAGTCAGATGCTCTCGTGAGAGACACTGGTGAACCCAAAATGGAGCTAAAATTTTTGATATGCTCCAAAACTTGTGATCCTGTTGCGGCTTGAAGGAGTTCTGTGCAAGATGATCCTATTGTAATCAATCTCCCTGACTGTATCTTGCATTGTTGCACACGCTACTATGCAGCAAACCAGGCTTAATTAATGAAAGTCCTTTCCATTTCAAGGAAAAAATTCACACCTGCTTGCTTAAGCTCTCCGTATAACAATTTCCTTCTACTATCTATCAGCCTCCATCGGGCTTCATGCATATCAGGCCAGATGTTATTTGTCCTATGTAAAAACACATGCTCGTACATACCAGGTCAGAAAGTTATAGTAAAAAGCAACATCAATCTGCCATATAACGCGTTCCATTGAGATTCTCATCCATGACATTGTCCATTCGTGTGACATTTGCATACAGCACGTGCTCTGTTTGTTCTGTCGGGATGAGCGGCGTCAGGAACAAAGGTGTCGGGTAGGGGTGGGCGTTCGGTCATACCTGATGTTTTGGTCCGATTTTTTTGATCTTTCGAATTTTTGCTTATCTAGAATTGCTACCCGAAATGACAATGAAAATTTGAGTTACCGAAAACTTTGGGTACCTAAATTTCGGTTCGGTCTTCGGTTATACCCAAACTACCCAAATTTAGCACTAATTTTCAGAAAAATAATTAAAATCAACTTGATAGTACCCAAAATACACTATGGATCAAGTTGATAATGAGTTACCATTATATCGTAGAAGAAACATGAATATGGTATTATGATGAATAAGTAACAAAAGATGCTATGTGACCATGGCATGAGTCTAGCTATGTGCTAAATTCTACACCTATCCTACTAAATTCTACACCTATGCAACAAACGGCATGTCCATTGATGCTCTGTGCAGAGAGTTATACACGTTTTAGTACAGACTGTTCCAGGCCCACGAGTTTCGGACTTGGGCCTGTTTGAAAGGCCCCCCGCCCAACTAGGAGGGATGTTCCTAGTATAAATAGCACTTGTACTCCTGGTGGAAACCCTAACTACGAATTTGAGATAAAGAAAATAAAGAAGCCAAGTGCTCTTATGCTTAGGGTTATGCCATTGCTGCCCCCTTAAGGATTGGGAGATTTCTCTACCACTTGTTCTTGTGTTTCCTTGTGATTTGCAAGAGCATTGCCTCTACCTTGTGTGGTTCAGATTAGGCATCGACCAAATCGTGTGGTTGGGCGAAATCATTTGTCACAGGTGGCTGTTCTAGCAGCTGTTGGTGCCATCGGTTCGTCAGGTTACACGGGTCAAGTTATCCTCAGATCCTACGACGAGAAGATCGGGCAAGCACCCCGCATCATCTTGGTATCAGAGCTACGGTTTCCTCGGTAGGATCTTTACCCTCAGTTACCCTTGTTTGCTTACTGTCCAAAACCAAAAATCCCAAAAATTTTCACTACCCATAACCCGATCTGAAATTTCAGTAAGTTTGGTTAAGTTCTAGTCCAATAGATCGAGTTTGGTTGCTGAATCTTTGTGTTTCCCATCGTATTCCGCCTCTGATTTGTTTTTCCCCTTTGTTCCCCATCAAGATTTGTGTTTCCTCTTTATTTTCCCCATCTTATTCTGTTCCCCCTCTTGTTTTTGTATTCGTGATCAAGTTAAGTTTCATCCCGAAGTGATTTTTTCGCTCAGATCTGCAGTTTGAGCAGGGTACACCAAAACAAGCATAACTCTTTCATTTCAACTCCATTTTGGGTGTTCTTGTGCTCGTTGGAAAGCTTACTTGAAGACCTATCAGAATATTCTAGGCTAAGGTTTCGATCTTGAAGTTGTATTCAGAGATTTTCACAAAAACTTCCAGTATCACTCTTGTTTGCAATTTCAGATTGTTGAAACCTTTGTGCAAGTCTTTGTTTTATGTATATCTGAATTCTTGCACAAGAACTAAGTTGAGCTCTATCATATATTCAGTAGTGAACCTAAATTCATCCTTTGTGGAAACTTTGAACCTATTGAGACTAGATGTAGGTTGTTGCTCAAGGGCTTTGCACTTTGCTTAATCTGAAATTTGCTTGAACTGCAAACACTTGCTTGTATACAATCTGGTGTGCTGATCTCAGTAGCAAAAAGAGATACAAAAAAGAAGGAAGAAGAAGAAGAAAAGGAAAAGAATCAAAAGAAAAGAATCAAGTGCTGAGATCACCACATTGATTGGCTTTGGTTGATATTGTTCAGCTTCACATATAGTCATCATTTGTGCAAATCTTGTAGCCCTTTCTTATGTGAGCAATCAGCTAGCGTCTCTCCATAACTTGTGTAGCATTGAGCTTTGTATCTTGAACTGAACATTCAGTTTAGCTCATCATCTTTGGCTGCATTAAGTTCCAACATCTTTGTGCGTGAGTTGCTAAAATTTATCTTCATACTCATTTGATTTCGGTTCAGCAACTAGGCTTTGTTCTCTTGGTTGGATTTTTACTTAACTTTACAATATCTAAAGTTTCAGTTTGCATATCACATCCATAACCTTCCAAGCTGCACAAATAAATCTATGTTTAGGATGCACCGTGACTTTGATTTCGCTTGATCTATCACTTTTATCGTGCCTGCCACCACCAAGGTTGGTGCAGCGTGCATTTCAGCAAGGACGCATAAGAACTTTAGTGGTAAGAGAAGGTGAGATTGAGTGATTTCCATCAAAATATATAAATTGTATTGGACTCTTTCCTCGCACTAACTATGGCAGGTGATGAAGATGGAGAAAAGCCAACTTATGTCACACAACAGCAACTAGACAAATTGGTGAAAGATTTCAACAAACAACTCAATGAAAACATGAGCGCTATCCAAGCTAGCATGGTTGCTGAAGTTGTGAAAGCCATGAAGGAAGATGGTGATGTAGGTTTTGATGATGAAGAGCTTGATGAGACCGATGAGGAAATGGCAAACCGTTTGCAGCGAAAAGAGTTTGCCAAACAGAATGCCCATGAGCGAGGGCGTGGAGGAGGTGGAGGTGCTGCTGGTTTTGGCCGAGGAAGAGGCCGTGGGCGTGGAGATGGTACTCCACTTGAAACTGAACAAGAAGATACTTTTAGACTGCACCGCAATGAAAGTTTTCAGCGTCAATTTCGCAATGTCAACAATTAGCCCAATGAAGAGAAGTTTGGGAAGGTGAAATTCAACATGCCCAAGTTTGAAGGCACATCTGACCCAGATGCATATCTCACATGGGAATTGAAGGTTGATAAGATATTCTGGGTGCACAATTATTCAGAGGAAAAGAAGGTGCATATGGCTGCCCTTGACTTTAATGGATATGCTCTTATTTGGTGGGAGCAAATTCAGAACCAGAGAGAGGAGAATGGTGAGCATCCAGTTGCAACATGGGCTGAAATAAAGTGGAAAATGAGAGCACGTTTTGTTCCAAAACATTACAAACGTGACCTCTTTGATAAGTTGCAGAATTTGAAGCAAGGAAGCAAATCTGTGGAAGAGTACTATAAGGAGATGGAGCAAGCTATGATTCGAGATCGTGTGCATGAGGATGAAGAGCAGTCCATGGCACGTTTTCTCTCCGGCCTTAACAAGCCAATCAAACATGTTGTGGAATTTCAGACCTACAACAATGTAGTGGAGTTTGTGCACATTGCACAAAAGGCTGAGAGGCAAGTGCAAGACGATGCTAGACCAAGCAAGCCTTCAACATTCAGCTCAAGAGCATCCTCAAGTGCTCCAAAATCAGCAAGGTTTGATTTGGGACGTGGCATGTTTTCATCCAACTCAAGCACCAACTCCAAGGTTCAGTCCCCTGTTGTTGGAAAATCTACTCCATCATCAAATGAAGACAAATCTGCTAGGCAAACACCAAACAAGTCCAATGGTCTAGCCGGTTCCACATCAAGGAGTAGTGGCATTCAATGTTTCAAATGCTTAGGCCGGGGTCATGTGTTGAGGGAATGTTCTAACAATCGTGTTGTGATTGTTACGGAGGGAGGAGGTTATGATTCAGCTAGTGAAGATGAGTGTGAACTTCTTGCTGAAAATGAAACAATTGGTGATGCACAAGAAGGTGAAGGTGATGACTATGAGGCCTATCCTTTTGAGACCGGCAACATCATTGTGGTCACCAAGGCATTAAGTCTCCAGCTCAAGGATGAAAAACAAGAACAGAGGTTCAACTTATTCCATACCCAAGCTAAGGTCAATGGCAAGTTGGTCAAGTTGATAATTGATGGTGGCAGCTGCCACAACCTTGCTAGCAAAGAGATGTGTGAGAAATTGGGGTTGACCATGATAAAACATCCACACCCCTATCATGTTCAATGGTTAAGCGATTATGGAGAGGTCAAGGTGCAATATATAGTGAGGGTAACTTTCAGTATACATGATTACACCGACACCGTTGAATGTGATGTTGTGCCCATGACCGTTTGTCACTTACTCTTGGGAAGGCCATGGCAATTTGATAGGCATGCTTTACATGATGGCCATGATAACACCTTTGCTTTCAAGTGGCAAGGGAAAGGAATCAAGTTGCTGCCCATGACACCTAACCAAATCATAGCAACCAACATGCAAAAGAAGTTGAGTGAGAGAGAGAAGAAAAAGAAAGATATGAGTGCTATCCACAAATCGGTGAGTGAGTGCCAAAAGCCAAACATGAGTGGTAAGAGAGAGAATGTGGGGAAAAATGTTGTGATGCTAGCCACCAAATCTGAAATGAGAGAAGTGAGAGACAACCCACACATGTTGCATTTTGTTCTGCTGTACAAGGATGCCATTCTTTCCACTAATGACATAACCACTCTTCCTAGTGTTGTTTCTAATGTGTTGCAGGCCTTTAATGATGTGTTTCCGGAGGAGATACCTGCTGGTTTACCTCCACTTCGTGGCATTGAACATCAAATTGACCTCATTCCGGGTGCATCACTTCCAAACCGGCCACCATACCGCACCAATCCTGAAGAAACAAAAGAAATTCAGCGACAAATACAAGATCTACTTGACAAAGGGTATGTTCGTGAAAGCCTTAGCCCTTGTGTTGTCCCTGTTATTCTTGTTCCTAAGAAAGATGGTACATGGAGAATGTGTGTTGATTGTAGAGCTATTAACAATATCACTATCCATTATCGTCATCTTATTCCTAGGCTCGATGATATGCTTGATGAACTTAGTGGTGTTGTTATTTTCTCTAAGATTGACTTACGTAGTGGGTACCATCAGATTCGAATGAAGGAAGGGGAGGAATGGAAAACAGCCTTTAAAACAAAATTTGGTTTGTATGAGTGGTTAGTGATGCCTTTCGGTTTAACTAATGCACCCAGCACTTTTATGCGCTTGATGAATCATGTTTTGAGGGCTTTTATTGGAAAATTTGTGGTGGTTTATTTTGATGACATCTTGATCTACAGCCACACTATGGATGAACACATTAAACATAGCAAAATGGTTGTGTTTTTGGGCTTTGTTGTTTCAGGTCAGGGAGTAGAGGTGGATGAGTCCAAGGTTCAAGCAATCAAGAATTGGCCTACCCCTGTCAATGTGAGCCAAGTGAGAAGCTTTCATGGTCTTGCCGGTTTCTATAGGCGCCTTGTGAAGAATTTCAGCACCATTGCAGCCCCATTGAATGAGCTAACCAAGAAGGGTGTTGAATTTGTGTGGGGTAAGTCACAAGAGTATGCTTTTAAGGAGCTCAAGAATTGTTTAACTTCGGCCCCATTGCTTGCTTTGCCTGATTTTAACAAATATTTTGAGATAAAATGTGATGCTAGTGGGATAGGCATAGGAGGTGTCTTGATGCAAGAAGGAAAATCCATAGCATACTTTAGTGAAAAACTTGGTGGTGCTCAGCTGAACTATCCTGTTTATGATAAGGAGTTGTATGCTCTTGTGCGTGTGCTTGAAACTTGGCAACATTATCTTTGGCCTAAGGAGTTTATCATTCACTCTGATCATGAGGCTTTGAAATACCTCAAGGGCCAAGCAAAAATGAACCATCGGCATGCCAAGTGGGTTGAGTTTATTGAGTCTTTTCCCTATGTTGTCAAGTACAAGAAAGGGAAAGAAAATGTTGTTGCTGATGCTTTATCACGAAAGAATGTTTTGCTAAATCAATTAGAGGTGAAAGTTCCAGGATTAGAGAGTATGAAGGAATTATATGTTGCTGACCATGATTTTGCAGAACCATACTCCAAGTGTCAACATGGGAAAGGATGGGACAAGTACCATGTTCATGATGGTTTCTTATTTTGAGCTAACAAGTTGTGTGTTCCAGATTCGTCTATTCGTTTGCTCTTATTGCAGGAATCACACATGGGAGGATTGATGGGTCACTTTGAAAGAGAAAAGACCTATTTGCTGCTGAGTAATCACTTCTATTGGCCAAAGATGAGGCGTGATGTTGAGAGGTTGGTGCAGCGATGTATCACTTGTCACAAGGCCAAATCAAAGCTGAACCCCCACGGTTTGTACACCCCACTCCCTGTCCGAAATGCCCCTTGGGAAGACATTAGCATGGATTTTGTTTTGGGATTACCAAGAACTAAGAAGGGAAGGGATTCAGTTTTTGTTGTAGTGGATAGGTTCTTTAAAATGGATACATTTTATCCCTTGTCATAAAAGCGACGATGCGTCGCATGTAGCTGACTTGTTTTTCAGGGAATTTGTAAGGCTACACGGTGTTCCCAAGACCATTGTTTCAGACCATGATGTGAAGTTCATGAGCTACTTTTGGAAGACTTTGTGGGCCAAGCTTGGGACAAAGTTGCTGTTTTCAACAACTTGTCACCCACAAACTGATGGGCAAACGGAGGTGGCGAATCGCACATTGTCCATGCTGTTGCGGACAATGATCAAGAAGAATCTCAAGGAGTGGGAGGATTTCTTGCCCCATGTTGAGTTTGCATACAACCGGGCAATCCACTCTACAGCCCAAATGTGTCCGTTCGAGGTTGTGTATGGTTTCAAACCAATTACACCACTCGATTTGCTGCCACTTCCACACACCGAGCGTGCTGATATGGAGGCCTCCAAGAGAGCTGAATATGTGAAGAAGATCCACATGAAGACCAAGCAAAAGATCGAGAAGAAATCTGAGTATTATGCTATGAAAGCAAACAAGAACCGCAAGAACATAATCTTTAAGCCCGGTGATCTTGTTTGGGTACATCTCCGGAAGGACAGATTTCCAGAGAAAAGAAAGTCCAAGTTGCTGCCCCGTGGAGATGGGCCATTCAAGGTCCTTGCAAGGATAAATGATAATACCTACAAGATTGAGCTTCCGGAGGATGATTATGCGGTTGCCCTCAAAAAAAAAATAGAGGATGATTATGCGGTGAGCAACACGTTCAATGTTGCTGATTTGTCTCCTTTCTTGGGTAACGAAGAATTAGAGTCGAGGTCGACTCCTTTTCAAGAAGGGGTGGATGATGAGGACATCCCTCATGAACACCCACTGATCAATGATGAACATGCTGAACCAGACACTATTGTCTACAAGGGGCCATTGACTCGAGCAAGAAAGAAACAACTACAACATGAGGTGAATCTTTTCCTTAATGATTGTGAACATGTCCCTCCTAATCATGTACTACCTAATGGAGGTTCATTACTTGTTCTCAGGTTTGAAGCACAGGTCAAGAATGGATCAGCCACTTGAAGTCCAAGGGGAGCAACATGGGGGTCAACGTGCTGCTGCCCAGATTCAGACTTTGAACTTCACGTCGAATTCTGTATCATTCTGGAAGGATTTACCCCAAGTGTTATATATGGATGGAAAGCTTATCAAGTCTACTTTCAGATGCAACAAACGGCATGTCCATTGACGCTCTGTGCAGAGAGTTATGCACGTTTTAGTACAGACTGTTTCAGGCCCACGAATTTCGGACTTGGGCCTGTTTGAAAGGCTTCCAGCCCAACTAGGAGGGATGTCCTAGTATAAATAGCACTTGTACTCCTGGTACCACGAATTTGAGATAAAGAAAATAGAGAAGCCAAGTGCTCTTGTCTTTAGGGTTATGCCATTGCTGCCCTCTTAAGGATTGGGAGATTTCTCTACCACTTGTTCTTGTGTTTCCTTGTGATTTGTAAGAGCATTGCCTCTACCTTGTGTGGTTTAGGTTAGGCATCGACCAAATCGTGTGGTTGGGCGAAATCATTTGTCACAGGTGGCTATTCTAGCAGCTGTTGGTGCCATCGATTCGTCAGATTGTACGGGTTAAGTTATCCTTAAATCTTACGATGAGAAGATTGGGCAAGCACCCCGCATCAGTTGGAGCCTGGCAGGCATCTGCGTGTTCCTGGCTCGCATCACAACCTCAGGCGTCCAAGGATCACAGCTTGCAGCAGCGGCGGCATTACTGTGGGCCCAATCAAGCAATGCGAAGGAACAAAAGGGCCGGGCCCATGCGGCGCCTCCAATCGATATCTCTCGTGCACTGCTGGCTTAACTGAGGCCCCCACTCGGGAAAGAGATTGTACAGAGAAGAAATTAATTTAAGTGGAAAATCTAGGGATGCGATTTAATATTCATCATACCAACACCCACTCCGTGAATGATGACAGCATCTGATCCCTGCCTTGCGCTATCTCCGTGTACATCGAGTGTTCAGAAACCACCACAAAGGAGACTCGCGAAAGCAACCAGCTGTGTCATTTTCGGTTGCCTATGCCACGTTAGTTTTTTAATAGGTGCCTTCTCCTGAATTTCACCATTTCATGGCACAATAAAAGTTAGAGCATAGCACTACCGTTGGTCTTATTGGTAAAATTATTTCACCTTGAAATAAAAAATTTCCTTTATCTAAAAAAAAAACTAAATTTGTTGTCCTAATGTTGCCGGTGAGAGCCCAAGTAGCCCCCATGCAATCAAGGACGATGAAACTATTATTCTAGTGAAGATTAGCAAAGTTTAATTTAGTGGTGTCAAGTGACACATCATAATAGGCCTGGCTTCGCCCTTATATAGAGATATCTAAACGATGTAATTTTAACCTAACACTTCTCATCGATGTTCACTATGATAGTCCATAGCAGCTGATTCACAAGTATATATAGTTTCAAGGAGATCATATTAGTTGCATCTCAAATTTAATGTCACAGTCTCTAGTAGGGAGCCTTTTATCTCTATATATCATATAAACACAACCCACTAAGTGTTTCTTTACAACCACTTTGAGCTATATTACCTAGGATTTTACCACCTTAAACATTACCTTTCATTAACATTTGTTCATTGATTTACGTATTAAATATCCAACACATCGGTTTCTTTTTTTCTTACATTACTCCTTCATCTACATCCGATAGCTAAAACGGACGACCGCCATCAGCCACCTGATGGCTTAGATTGCATTAAAATCACATCTTCACTTCGACATTCCATTATTCCTCATGGCACTAAATTGAAGTGGTTCACAAGTCTCCCAATATTAAGCTACATCATTACATCAATTTAGTCACCTCAGACATCTCTACTAATTTGTTGTGAACCTTAATTAAATGTATCACAAATAAAACCAACATATGCCTTTTTCAGTAATTTTAATGTATATTTATTTGACCGTTCTTTTCCACATATTGAATTAATTTCTCAAATCACTATAATATTATAATGTAATATTTGAATTTTTTTCTTTTCATTCCATAAAGTACTTCTATAAATCTCACATCAATGCTCTACGATGTTTATCTAGTTTTGGGACTCATGTGTATCCACTAAGCTCATGTTTCATGGTGTGTTGTGGATGTTTAACGCCGTGGGGCCACCTTCCACCGCCTTCAGGATGCCGATGGGAAATATCACAAAATTATGGTTCCTGTCTACAACATACTATATTAGAGAAAATGTTTCTTTAAATTTTTTATCTTAATTAAAAAAATTAAAATTTTAAACTATAGACCAAGTTGCAATCTACATTCTCTATAGATGTTATTTTAAATCTTTTATAACTTTTCAATGAAAAAATATTGAAATTTTATAAACAACTATGAAAGCAATTTAAATACATCCAAAAATAAATGGTAGATAATTGTTTTAAGTTTCAAATTGTAAAATTTTTTGCGCATTGAATGAAATGTATTTTTCTATTCCTACATTGTGTTGCAGGCAAGAGGCATGATTTGCAAAGTGCGTGAGCTTGTGTTTGGTGGCTACAATTTTGAAGTCTGCCACATCAAATTTTGATATTAGTCATCATAAATTTTTACCGATATATGCTCAACATTAATTCGCACTTCACAACATTAAAATAGCTTAATATGAAACCATGTAGAAGTTGGCCCACGCGTAATAGTGAGGCATGACCTTATATTCATTGTTGTTGCACCAACTTCGTAGTATGGGCTTCGACAATATCATAGTCGTCCATTAACATATTAACCTATTTATTTCTCTTCCAGATGTAATGCGTGGTCATATATGCTTCCTCTATTTATACATCTCTATCCATACATTATAAACCTCCCGGTTCTATGCTAGTTCACACCTCATCTGTTCTACGTACAACATAGGTTCAGTTGCGATGGAAGGATTACTAGTAAGAGCTATGATCTATTCTGTTGAGATTCTCAACCAAGGCCTTCACGATGAAACCCTATCCACTATACTCAAGCGATACTTGCATACAGTGATTTTGTTGCTTCTTGGAATGAGCGGCGTCAGGAACAAAGATGTGGTGCCTGGTTCTAGCTGCACCAGCCTGGCTGAGATGCATCGTGGCCATGCGGATCAAACTAGCGGAAATCCATGCACTGAAATGGATTAACACGGAGCAAGCCACAGAGCACGTAGGATATCAACCAGCATGAGCTACATTACCGTAACGTCGTGGACTTCGTCTGCATCGCGTCTTTGATTGACCCGATGATTGCTGACTGATGCCACAACAAAAGCTAAACTAGTTTGGCGTGGGCAGAGCAGAAAAGCCTGTATCAACCCGGTGGGCGGTGGCGGCATAGTACTGTTTCCGCAATGTCTTGTTTTGTAACGCTTAGCCACGTGGTTGATACGGCGCTGTCCAATCCGCTTGGTCAAGACTCAAGAGCTTACGGCTCCTCAAAATTAGGCGAAATGGGCAAAATACGGTGAAAGAGAACACAATTAATTTAATTAAGTGGAAAATCTAGTGATGCCGTTTCAAAGTCATCCCACCAACGCTAACTCCCTGAATGATGACAGCGTCTGATCTTTGCCTTGCGTTGTCTCCGTGTACTACTGCGGTTCGAACATATAGGAAAAGAAGGAACCGCAAAGGACACTTGAGAAGCTGTTTCATTAGTCAAATCACACGCTAAGCAGCCGTAGATAACATGCAGTCAGACTACAGTCAGACATGCGGGTCGGCTCTATAGCATTTTTCTTGAGAAAGCTACCCGTGTCTTGATATCGAAAATCATTTACATGCGGCTGCATCTTCCGCCCCTCGTTTGTGTACAACCAAGTCATTTGTACCTAACGCCGTTTATCCTACTAAATCTAAGTTTAATTTGTATCACTTATTTTTCACGATATAGAAACATATATAGGCATGACTCAGTGAGGCAACGTTCTATAGATATCTAGTGTGTGATATGTCTCTTTCTCAAAGGCGGACTTGAATGTTAGATTTTTCTTGGCATGTGTTGTTAGCTCATGTACAATAAAGTTTTATAGGAGCTTAATTCCTTGTGAAAGTTTTTTTTCAACAAGGTGGCAATATTTGTCACCTTTGTACCTCTATATTTTTAGCTAAGAAATATCATTTTTATACATCTCACAAGGTGCAAATGTGCATTACCTCACAAACGATGCAATCATCGTTGGTGTTACTTGATGTATAGGATCGACAACATTAAGCCCATTTATGTTTCTCCCTTCATGATGACATCCATTACGCTACGCTTCATTAACATTTCCTTACAATACATTGCAACCATTGAAGTTATCGTTGTATTCCTGATGTGTTTCAGTTTGTCTATAAAAAATTGTGTAAAGTATTAGATAGGGAAAATATGTGATGTTGCCTCTTTGTTGGTGCACTTGCTAGTACTCCATGCAAGCCCCTATTATCTAGTCTCCTAGGCAATCACCCAGCCACCTAAGCACACACCAATTCCAAAAAAGGACAGTGGGTGAAATCAAAAGAAAAAGAAAACAAAAAAGAAAAAGCCAAGCCAACTGCCACCTCTCTCTCCTCCTGCCTGCCATCCATGGCAGCATGGCACCACCCCCACCCCGGCCACTGATCTGATCGCAACCACCTTCCCATCCCCGGCGAGGCGCCGGCCATGCCCCCCGTCGCCGTCCAACTCCACAGCCTCCTCTTCAAGCTCCTCCTCCGCCGCCGTCTCTCCTCCCTCGCCGCCTCCCCGCCGGCCCCCACCTCCTTCGGCGTCTCCTCCCGCCCCGCCGACCACCGCGCCTCGCCGCCCTCGAACCCGTCCTTCTCCGCCGCGTCCCCCGACGGCGTCGCCACCAAGGACATCCACCCGGACCCCCTCTCCTCCCTCCACATTCGCCTCTTCCTCCCCAACCCCGCCGCCGCCGGCGGCACCGTTCCTCCTCACCCTCCTCCTCCCCTCCGCCGCAACTCCTTCCCCGCGCCAGACGCCGCCACCGCCGCCGCGCCGGTCCACGAGCTCTCGCGCCGCGCCAGCGCCAGCTTCCACGGCGTCTCGACCGCCCGGGCGCACGCGCACTACGGCGGGTACCTCCCGACGCCCGCGGCGCGGCCGGCGCGGAGGAGGCTGCCCGTGATCGTGCAGTTCCACGGCGGCGCCTTCGTCACCGGCGCCGCCGACAGCGCCGCCAACGACGCCTTCTGCCGCCGCGTCGCGCGCCTCTGCGACGCCATCGTCGTCGCCGTCGGGTACCGCCTCGCTCCCGAGAGCAGGTACCCCGCCGCGTTCGAGGACGGCGTCGCCGTCCTGCGATGGATCGCCAAGCAGGCCAACCTCGCCGCCTGCGGCCGGAGCCGGACCACGGCCAAGGGGGCCGGCGCCGACACGTTCGGCGCCGCCATGGTCGAGCCGTGGCTCGCCGCGCACGCGGATCCGTCCAGGTGCGGTTGCATTTTTTTTCTTTCTTTTTTTTCGTCATCTTGCTTATTGTTTCCGTAATTTTGCTGTAATGCGGTTATTGGTTGTTGAGAACCTAGAAGTCGTTGTCGGTATTGCCAGATTTATTTGCCATGTCTCATGTGTTCTTTATTTGGTACACTAGCCTTGTGCTAGTAGTTGTAGGTGACGATGATTGTTGTGTTTAATGAATGCGCTAGCTGAACATGGTTGATCTCCCTATTCGTGCTGTTGCATTTGTGAACCTTCAATGTGTGGGATCTGCTTCTGGTATACTATCCTTGTTTCTTGGTGGCATAATTAGTGCATGGATCTGATTGACTCAACATATGTTTCCTTCTGTTCGACCCAGTTGATAAAAGTGTTTGATCAAACAGGATGTACTTTGTCTTGGTTAAAAGCGACCAAATCAATCTGTTGCATTCATGCCGGGTTGAGAGTAACAAATGAAATCAATAACCTGGCCCACTCAGCTATGATCGATTTCTTGGTTTTTCTGAATGTAGGAGTGAACAATACCAGCTTATGAAATATGGATGATGCTAGCCTTTTTTATTTGTCACAAAAATGTAATTTTGGATCATTCAACTGATTCATTTGTTGATCAGACACAGTTGGCTTGCTGTTAAACCTTGGGTCTTAAAAACTCAAATGTAGTTTTAAAAGCAGACAATTCTGGATCATTCCTTCTAAAACCGTAACAACACTAAATGCAAACTTGCCACTTCAATAATTGTGTTCTGGAACGGAGATTGATAACTTTGTTCATATTTTTCTTCCATGTTAGTGCCATTCGGCTCAGGATCAATGCATTTTTTTTTCTGGCTATGGTAACTTAAATAATGACCTAGTTGATGTTTCGGGAACAATGCCATGAAGGAAAATGTGTTAGACAGACAGGACAGGATGGAAGGATAGGTTTAGAGGGGAGGCACGATGTTTTGATGTGATGATTCTCATACCATTTGACCATACCTGGACTTTGTGGCCTGGAAGGGAAAGAACAGAAGCGAGACACAAAGCTGTAGGCCAAAATGTATGAAGTGAGACACCAGTTTGTAGGACAATGGTGGCATCTGTCGCATGGCCTTGACTGCACTCTTGTCATAAAGCGTAATGAACTCTTATCGCTTTGTCAGTATATGATTTGAATTTGACTATACTCTGTGCTTCTTGGGACACAAGCAGTTAATTCAGTTTATCCACAGTTAACTTTTTCAACTCTGCTATATATCACAGTTGGCTTCACCACTTCACATACTACTGGAGCAGAATTCTGATCTTACCAAAAACAACTACTCACATGATCTTGTTTTGCATTTAATTCATGCTACCTCAAATTTTTATTTGATTTGGCTTAAGACTGATGTCTGGACGTCAACATTTTAAAATCAGAGGTGGTAATTGAATATCAAAGCTACTTTTGTACTTTCAGAATAGTACCCTGTCCTAAAGAAAGGCTGGAACTAGTTTTTCAAACATTATAGTTGGCAATGCAAATCGGTCACTACAGTTAAATTGTATTGTTTATTTAAGAGAATAGCTTTGTTTTTTCCCATGGCTTTGGAAATAGCTTTTGATATTCATTGATGAAAGCTAACAGGAACAATCTGTTAAAAGAAATGGAAATTCATTGACACTCTGCTTTCTGAAGGCTAAATGTAATTATATTTTTATATTATAGCACCTATGGAGGAGCCAGAGCAGTTCCTACATTTTCTTCGTAGTGCACTAAATTTCACAGCGATACTGCTACACTTTATCTGCTTTGAGATCCTTTATTTTCTGTTTCTTTTTGCGGTCAGATAATGCTACACATTACATTCAACATTCTTTTTATTTTGCCTGACTGATTGCATGTTGGATGAATTCTTTTTCTTTTTTGCAATTAAACGTAAATTTTCCGTAAGGTAAAATTGTAGGTTTAAATTGCTCCTAAATCAAATACATCCTTCCTTTATCTGACCAACCGTGTGCCTAGCTTGCATATTACCATTAGATACAAGTTGGTAACTGCATCATCTTTCGCTAACAGACGCTTCATGACGTCCTGGTGTCCTATATTTATTTTTATGGAGTATACTTACAGATTAGGTGCTAGTACCTGACACTTTTCCTTCTCTGGTAACAGGTGTGTCCTCCTTGGTGTCAGTTGCGGAGCAAATATTGCAGACTATGTGGCCCGAAAAGCTGTTGAGTTTGGAAAACTCCTAGACCCCGTGCGAGTTGTTGCGCAAGTTCTGATGTATCCATTCTTCATGGGAAATGCACCCACTCAATCTGAATTGAAGTTGGCAAACTCCTATTTCTATGACAAATCAATGTCTTTATTGGCCTGGAAACTCTTCTTACCTGAAAATGAATTCAGCTTGGACCATCCGGCTGCGAATCCTCTCGCGCCTGGAAGAGGCCCTCCTTTGAAGCTTATGCCTCCAACCCTGACAGTTGTTGCAGAGTTAGACTGGATGAAGGATCGTGCAATTGCATACTCTGAGGAGCTCCGTAAGGTAAACGTCGATGCCCCTGTTCTCGAGTACAAGGATGCTGTGCATGAGTTCGCTACGCTAGAAGTCATGCTTAAAACACCACAGGCTCAGGCTTGTGCTGAGGATATAGCCATCTGGGTTAAGAAGTACATATCACTGCGTGGCCATGAATTATCATATTGATCCGAATCGATGAAGCTTTAACCTGTGTTTTTCAGCTACCTAAGCGTCAGACCAGGTTCACCATTACTTCATTGCCTTGTCGGACTGTAATGGTGAACTATTTGAGGGAGGGGTAGTTCACGGGCTGAATGTAATATATCCCTGAGAGAGATAGAATAGCGCAACAGCGATGTCGGGTTTTTGTTCCATGGTTAACTGCCTAAGGTAATCTGAGCTTAATCCGTGACCGGTCTGTGATTGTATATTTCTATCATCTATAATGGCATTGAAGCTTTACACGTATTCAGTTCTCGCTTTTGGTGATCATTGTTCTTGACTGCTTGGCAATGAAGCACTCTGTACTCTGTAGGGTGCGCTTGTTGACCATTTAAAAGCGTGACTGCCATGGTACCTCATCGAGAAATGTCTTGATTTATTTCTGAGAACTTTTACGGTGCACCATACTACTTAAAGCAACGAAGTAGTATAAATCTAATCTAACAGTAACCGTACATTCTCGTAGGTATTAACGTAATTGTCAAACGAATCGGTATGAAAATAAATAAACTGAAACGTTGTTGGTTGCCTCCGTCACTGCTAACTCAGCGGGCCCATCTGCTGGCCCTCGCCATTGTGGATCCGTTTTGATCGTTCCTGCGATGCGGCCGGAGAACGCACGGGCGCCGCCACCCTGTTCCCCCCTTCAACGGCAAGGCACCCACTCGCTCGTCCCCAATGCCCAGCCGATGAGGTCACTGGGCACATCTGTCTGGATCCCCCCATGCTGCCATGGACAACGCCCGGCCAGCTTCAATGCCTCCCCGCCGCCATCACACGGCCGGGGCGTCCTCTCGCCTACCAAGCCATGGCCGTGGTGTTCCTGCGAGGTTGCCGCCAGAGAAGCGTGTGTGATGGCTGGATCGTCGACAGTCCATCGACGTTGTTGCGCCTTCCCCGGCAGAACCATGATGCGCCATCAGCGAACTGTGCGTGCGCCGTCTCCATTTGTGCAGGTAAATCGCTTATCATTAGAATACCACCACCTAGATTTGACTGTGCATGAATTACTGGAAGATTCAAAGGAATTGTTTCTGTTTATGGGGTGCACGTCAGTTAGTCAATGATTTGCGTAGCCTGTGTTAGCCTGCTGTTTGTTGATATTCACAATTTATTGAATTCAGTGACCTGCAATTTGCAATGTTAGTTGCTTTGCTGTTCTTTAATCTGCAGGCATTCACATTATTTGCATTGGGATCGAATGTAATCACTGTATCGATCTTGGAAGCAATTTAATTACATAAATAATATTAAATGATACTCATTTACATTGGCTTTATGTAGCCATAGATTTCCTTGCACAAATTCATGCTTGGGCACAGGATTTGGACATTCATCGAAATGATCAAAATATTTGGATGATAGCATTGTGTATCAGAGATGCAGTGTCAACTGAAATTACATATATTGACCGTTTCTTTTGTGAATTAGTATGTCTATCAGAGATGCAGTCTCAACTGAAATTACATATATTGACCATCTGGAGTGAAAGCAGCTTCATTTGTTACATTGGGAGATGACTCTAAACTGAAGCCACACCTCTGCAACATTTATTTGTACTCTACTTCAGTGCAGGGATGATGGTGTGCTGCAGTGCAGAAGCATATAGCGGTTCAACATTTGCTCAGCTTATCCACGACTTGGTGCACCACAGTATATTGGACGTTGTGGCATTTCGGCAGGGAAATTTTCAATTTAAGGCTGAGAACATTTGACATTAGCAGAGTGTTAGTTGTACATTGTTGCTTACCACAAAGCGCTCCTTTGTAACTGAAGTTTCTGTTAACACTATATTGTAGATATCATTTTGTACTCATATTTCTAATCAATATCAATCTTTTTGTTGATTTGAGATGATTCTGGTCTTTGATTCCAAGTTTGCACCAAATTGTTCAATCAAGATGTCCAAAGGCATTCTCCTGTGTTTACCTTTTTGTCAAACAGTGTACTTCAAACACGGCGATCGATTGTGTCCATTTGGTTAATCTGTGATACTTTTTAAGCAGTTTATATTGTACAAAACTGGTTCCTCTTCCACAATGAAACGTGGTGTGAATCTAGTGGGAAAATGCATGGTCAATAAGAACTGTTGCTGGTACCTGTCTGAACTAACAATCATCCATATGGCAATATGGCATGACAAAACTGCTGTCTAAAACTGACATGATTTCAATCAACAATCACCGTATCCTCTAACTCACTAGCTAAAACGATGAACCACCATATTCTAACATGCTAGAAAACAGCAATACCAAATTATGACGAACTTGTTAGGTTATCGGCGGAACGACGGCACGTAGATCACGACAGATAACAAAAAGTAAAACTGGAATAGAGGAGACGAAATTCTTTATTGCGAAATTCTGGTGTCAGGTTACAGGGGGGTCTCCTCAACTATATATAAGGGGGGAACCCTAACTTCGTGTTGGGCCTGGATTCGATAAAGCAGCCCATATGGACCAGGACTCCTTCTTCTAGAAGGTGGGCCTGGCCCAATTAAGAGTTTTACAACACTCCCCCTTGGGCTCTTTATCGTGATAAGTATGCCTCATAAAAACTCCTAAAAACCCAGTGGGAAAAATTGGAGAAAAGAGCACATATTACCACCACATGTATGCACACATTGTCTCGTTAAAAACCTTATTGAGAAAACTTCATGTGAAAAACTCATAAGGGAAAAAGAGTGCAATGTTTTTAATCTTCATGATTAATGTTTATCAATCTTCATGACTGATATGAATTATCTTCGAGATAACTCATTTAGTTCGGGAATGTGATGTACTTAGGGATGTTCTCCCCCTGTTCCAAGCACTTCTCTAAGTCTTCTCATGCCAATACCACGCCGACACTCTTCGAGAGTGCGGGAAGGTAAGGCCTTTGTGAACATATCTGCAAGATTGTCACAAGATCGGACATGTGTTACTAATATCTCTCCCTGCTCTTGCATTTCATGTGTGTGGAAGAATTTAGGTAACATATGCTTTGTCCTGTTCGACTTTACGTATCCCGATTGTACTTGTGCAATACAAGCTTTATTATCTTCATAGATAATTGTAGGGGATGGAGTATACGCCACTCCACTGGTCTTCATTATATGGCTTGTCATCCTCCTGAGCCAGGCGCACTCCTTTGCAGCTTCAAACAATGCGATGATCTCCGAGTAATTTGTCGATGTAGCAACCAATGTTTGCTTCGTTGACTTCCACGAAATTGCAGTTCCTCCAAATAAAAACACATATCCCGTCTGAGATATTGATTTATGTGGATCAGATAAATATCCAGCATCAACATAACCCACAAGGGTTAATTCCCCATTCTTCTTGAAAAATAATCCAAGGTCTTCAGTTCCTCTCAAATATCGGAGGATTTGCTTGATGCCATTCCAATGCCTTCGAGTTGGTGCTGAGCTATATCTTGCAAGTAGATTAACAGCAAAAGCTATGTCGGGCCTTGTACCATTCGCAAGATACATCAAGGCTCCAATGGCACTGAGGTATGGATATTGAGGTCCCAATAATTCCTCATCTTCCTGCTTTGGTCTAAAAGGATCTTGATCTATATCAAGGGATCTCACCACCATAGGTGATCGGAGTGGATATGCTTCGTGCATATTAAATCTCTCTAATACCTTCTTGGTATAGTTTGATTGGTGCAAGAGTACCCCTTCAGGAGTATGTTCAAGTTGCAAACCTAAACAATATGTAGTCTTGCCCAGGTCCTTCATTTCAAATTCAGTCTTCAAGTATGAGCAAGTCTCTTCAATTTCATTGGTAGTACCAATGATGTTCAAGTCATCAACATAAACAGAGATTATGCAAAAGCCTTTCTCTGATTTCTTTATGAATACACAAGGACAATCTTCATTCTTCACAAATCCCTTTTCCAAGAGAAATGTACTGAGCTTGTTGTACCACATTCTCCCCGATTGTTTCAAACCATATAGTGACTTCTGTAATTTGACACTATATAATTTGCGGTCATCTTCATTTGGGACTTTTATACCTTCTGGAACTTTCATATAGATTTCTGTATCTAATGTTCCATATAGATATGCTGTGACCACATCCATAAGTCGCATCTGCAAATTCATATTCACCGCCATTGAGATCAAATACCGGAATGTGATTCCATCCATTACGGGAGAGTAGGTTTCTTCGTAGTCAATGCCAGGTCTCTGCGTGAAACCTTGCGCTACGAGTCTCGCCTTGTATCTAGTCACTTCATTTTGAGCATTTCTCTTCCGGACAAACACCCATTTGTGACCCACTGGTTTAATGCCAGTTGGTGTAAGGTTTACACTACCAAACACTTCTCTTTTCTTCAGCGAGTTTAACTCTGCACAGATTGCATCTTTCCACTTTGGCCAATCAGGACGCTTCTTGCATTCCTTCATTGATTTTGGTTCAGATTCCAAATCAATTTGTGTTGCAATCGTTTCAGCAAAGTATGTATTGACTTCAAGTGTCTTTCTATTATATACCACTCCCGTCTCAACATAATTCGTTGAGTTTTCGTTTCCTTGATCCTCATTATCGATAGATACATTGAGGTCAGGAATTTCCGGTATCCCTTCGTGAGATTCATGCATATTCTCACTTGGGTTTGATTCTTCAAGTCTCACCACTTCATGTGGATCACTTTCACCTTCTTTGGTTTTCTTTTGAGCAGTTTGCTTAGGCTTCTTCTCCGCAGGACGTCTCCTAGGAGCTTTAGCTTGAGCTTGTACTCTAGGCTTCTTAGGTGCCCTTGTAACCGGTTCACTCCCCCTCTTCCTAGCATTCGTTGCTTTTATGGAAGAATGTTGGAATTCCATATATTCATCCCCTTCAAATGGGATTTCTATTCTTTCAGGAGCATTTACAGCCGGTATATGAGACTTCACAATGTCTCTTGTATTGGTGAAAGCTTCAGGCAATTCATTAGCAACTTCTGCAAGTGGAGTATATTCTGAACTTCGAGTTCAGCTTCTTTAGTGCGAGGATCCATTCCTAGGATTTCTTTAGCATCCCAATCTATTTGCCGGCATTCTTCTCTAGAGAGATACTTTCCTCCCCCTAATGCCGGGAAATGATCTTCATTAAAGATACAATCAGCAAACCTTGCAGTATGCAAATCTCCAGTGGAGGGTTCTAAGTACTTGATTATGGACGGACTTTCATATCCAACGTAAACTGCGAGTTTCCGTTGTGCGCCCATAGCAGTTCGCTGAGGTGGAGGGATTGGAATGTATACAGCACATCCAAATCTCCGTAAATGGGAAACATTTGGTATTCTACCACGCACCAATGCTAATGGTGATTCTTCATGTGTAGCAGATGGTCGTAATTGGATAAGTGCTGCTGCATGCAACACCGCATGCCCCCAACAAGAGGTGGGCAATAAGCAATTCTGTAACAATGGTCGAGCGATCAATTTGATCCTCTTGATTAATGATTCTGCAAGACCATTTTGTGTATGCACGTGTGGTACGGAGTGTTCCACTTTTATGCCCATACTCATAAAATAATCATCAAATACCTTCGATTTAAATTCTCCAGCATTATCCATTCGAATGGATTTGATTCTATGATCTGGAAAATGTGTCTTCAATTGTATGATCTGGGCAGTTAATCGTGCAAATGCATGGTTTCTAGTAGATAATAGACATACATGACTCCACTTCGAGGAAGCGTCTATTAACACCATGAAATAGCGGAAAGGCCCTGATAAGGGACTAATTGGTCCGCATATATCACCTTGAATTCGTTCAAGGAATGGCATAGATTCTGCTTGAATCTTAAGCTGCGAGGGGCGAGTAATAAGCTTCCCTTTTGCGCATGCAATGCACAAGAAATCTGCTTGATTTGGGAAATCTTTTGTCTTCAAATTATGCCCCGTTGCATTCTTCGTAATTCTCTGCATCATATTAAGGCCAGGGTGACCAAGACGGTCATGCCATAATCTATATGCTTCTTGATTGGTAAAGATAGTCTTGAACGTAGCAAATTCTTTGTTTGGCTTAATGTACGTGTAGTACAAGCCTTCTTTGACTGACGGACAACTTTCAATAGTGGTCTTCTTATTGCCTTCTTTCTTGGTTATGATAAGACGTTCTTCACCTCCATCATCATTGGTTTATACGTGAAACCCATTTCTTCGGATATCCTTAAAGCTTAACAATGTCCGGGTTGAATCCGGATAAAGTAGAGCTTCTTGGATTGTTAATTGCGTACCATTTGGTAGGACAAATGTGGCCCTTCCTGTGCCAACAATCTTATTGTTATTGCCAATAACAGTAAGAATATTCCCAGTATACTTTCGAAGTGTCTGGAAATAGCAAGTGTCCCTTAGAATAGTAGCAGTGGTGCAACTGTCTACGAGACAGATCTCCTCATCCATGGTCATTTTCCTCCACAATGCTGTAATTCATACATAAGAAATGTATAAACAAAGAGAGTAATAATGACAAACTTCACAAACTGATTTATTCAAAGCAAATGTCTTCTCTTCGAGAGATTACATAAACGAACTAATTCCTTCGAGGAATTTAAACTTATTTCACTCCTATTACAAATAGATAACTAAGTAATTCTTAATAGTCTTCATGACTACGCAGAATCTCCATGCACATCTTCCTCTTCATCCATGAGATCGTTTTCCAACTCCAGGTCAGAGGATTTGCTTGGTGTTGCATGGTCCATTGGTGCCTTTGTTGTTGGCTGCGTGCCTTCAACAAAGTTAGCCTCATGCTGCGCGAGCTTCTTTTTGAGGTCTTTGTACATGTCAACATACTTCTGTGGTGTTTCACATATTTTGGACCAATGGCCATGCATACCACACCTATAGCAATCCTGATCCTGTTCACCATACGCTCCCCCTGAAGGTGTCTTCTTTGACTTCCCTTTTGCGTTCTTCTTGAAAGCATTAGGTTTGTTTTGAACCTTCGGGGGTGCATTTGGTGTAGCTTTGGGAGCACCTTTACCCTTGTTATTCTTGTTCTTCTTCTTCTTATTGAAGGAGACGGCATTCGCTTCATGCGGTGCCAATGAGCCAGTAGGACGATTCTTATGATTCTCCATGATCAATTCGTCCCCCCCCCCTGATCTTGCTGCAATGCATTACTCAGGGCGACATAGGTTTCATAATTCTCCTTCTTGTACTGGCGGCTCACATGAGTGAACTTAGGGTGAAAGGTGGAGAGGGTCTTGTTAATAAGATCCTTTTGCGTAAGCTCTTTGCCACAAAGCTTCATGCGTGTGACAATCCCATAAAGCTTGGTGTTGTAATCCTCCACAGTCTTGTAGTCTTGGTAGCGTAGGTTTTGCCATTCACGCTCAACCTTGGGGAGTAAGACATTTTCGATCTGCTCAAAGCGTTTCTTCAATGAGTCCCACAAGACTTTTGGATCACGTTCTGTCATGTATTCACTCTTCAGAGTAGCACTTAAGTGGTGGCGCAAGAAATGCAAAGCCTGCGCCTTCTCCACGTCTGTTGCGGCAGTGTCTCCCGCCTTAGGCAGAACGGTCTTCAAAAGATCTTTGCTGCTTAGGAGGATCTCCGCATCAAGTGCCCATGACAGGTAGTTGCTTCCATGAGGAGTCAAGACTTCAAAGTCTCTCTTCACGAGGTCAGACATCTGCATGATGTCAATGTGCAAGGATTAATTCATGTATCCAAGTAATAGAGAGCATAAGTATAACAAAAACTGCGTGTTTAAGTTATAATATTGGTGTTTTATATAAAATCACCAAAATCTGGGGTGTTATATGCAAAAATAACACAATCCAGCAATTTTCGGATTATCCATGTCAATTTTCGTAATTAACAGGATTTTTCCGTAATTTTCAGATATTCCAGGGATATTCTGGTAATTTCCAGATGTTCCGAGGATATTTTCATAAGTTTCTGTAATTCCCGAGGGCTTTTTCAGAATTTCTGAGTATATCTCGTAATATTCTGAGATCACGAGGGCTGCTCTGTAATTTTCGGAATCTTTCCGTAATTTTCAGAATAGCCCTTGGTCTTGTTTATAGTTTCTGGAAATTGAGAGGTCTTCTTTGTAAAAACGCCATGGAGTATAAGAGGGGGCCGAAACCCTAGTTTCTTTTCACTCCTCCTCACTTTCTCCACCAGCCGCCGCATTCCTCTTCTTCCTTCTTCCCTCTTCTTCTTTCTTTGCTTTTCTTCCTCTAGATCCGGCCATGGAAGCTCGGAACCCGGAGCCATGGCGGCACAGAGGCCTGTCCTGACGGCATGCGGGGCTCGCTGGCCGGGCCGCGGCTCACGCCCGCGCGCGCGGCGTGCCCCCGGCTCCCGATGGCGACGGCGCATCTCACGGTGTTGGAGACCGGGCCGGGGCTGGCTCGAGGCCGGTGCTCGCCGCCGGCGGCGAACGGCGGCGGAGGCCGTTCAGGGGCCATGGCGGCGCGGCGGCTCGGAGTACGGGCCAGCCGTCGGCGCGCGTGGTACGCCTCTCGTGGAGGCGTGGTGGCCGGAGCCTCTCCGGCGCGTGGGGGAGGCCGGGTCGATCCGGGGCTGGGCCAGCGCGCCAGAGGCGCGGGGAAGGCCGGGCTGTGGCGCAACTGTGCCAAGGCCGACGACAGCCCGCGGGTCTCTTTTTTTTTCATGGTCTTGGATTCGATTTCGCCGCCTTCGCCGTGCATTCAAGAACTAGGGTTAGGGTTTGATCCCTTGTTCCCTCTTGTCTTGTTGATGCGGATCTGTTGATCTCGATCTGAACTCGATGACGATGCCTTCTCTGTACCGGACTTCGTGCCGGGTAGGATTAGAGTTCTTCAAATCTCGATCTAGGGTTAGGGAATGAAACCCTTAGCCCTTGTTGCTTCTGTGATGCTTGTAGATCTCGAAATCGGCGACGAACTAGGGTTAGGTTTAATAACCCGGTTCCCTTCTTTTTCGAATCTTGATCTAAGATGTAGATCTAGATTAGATCTAAGGAGCTCGGCTCTGGTGACGTTGCACCAGAGGACGATGTCCTGGCGACGTTGCGTCCATCTTATTTTTCTTCATGTTTTTGACGATTCTTCAGATGCAGATCGTCTTCGGACGGCCATAGCTCCTATAGCTCGTCCTCGGATCTGATCTATTGCTGGACAGATCTTGGCTGCAACGAGTCAAGATAGCAAAAATCATACGCAAAAACAAGAACGTACCGTAGCTCACCGATCTGCTGGGCGAATTTCTCGTAGAGCGTGCTGATAACGTGTTAGGTTATCGGCGGAACGACGGCACGTAGATCACGACAGATAACAAAAAGTAAAACTGGAATAGAGGAGACGAAATTCTTTATTGCGAAATTCTGGTGTCAGGTTACAGGGGGGTCTCCTCAACTATATATAAGGGGGGAACCCTAACTTCGTGTTGGGCCTGGATTCGATAAAGCAGCCCATATGGACCAGGACTCCTTCTTCTAGAAGGTGGGCCTGGCCCAATTAAGAGTTTTACAACAGAACTAACTGGCATTTTATCGAGCAGCTTTTCTACACCACAACTGACATTTCTTCTCAAGGCAAGTATCATGCAATGCGTTCTTCCACAAAGAAATCCTTGTGATTATATTGGGCGACGAGATCGACAAACGGGTCAGTGCGGGTTGCCAGTTCCGATGCCTCGATCGACTGCACGGCTGGCACGACGATGGCTGCAAGTAGCCCAACGGAACTGTAATCTTCCCGGTCTGCCTTGATGCTGGTCTTGCCGCCGAGTTGGGTCCAGGAGTCTACGGCCTCTGAATTCGTTCGAGAGCTAATGATGTAGTCACCGATCGCGATGGCATTAAGTGGCGAGCAAATCTACAGCCGGCAAATTAGTTAGTGGCGGCGAGTCACGGGCATTTGCAAATTAGTTAGTCGTACCCTCGCCGAGCTGCACCGCACCACCACGCCGCCGCGGTCACGGCCTTACAGGTTCGAGAATGGCGTCAGCAGGATAGCATCCGGGCTTAGGGTTCGGGAGAATGCGCCATTCGTGATGCAAATGGAAGAACAGATGAGAAATTCGGTAGATCATTGTTGCGATTTTACTGACTGCTAAATTACCAAGGTGCCACTACTTTTTATTCCAGCATTATCTCTGCATTCCATATACCACTTTAAAATACCACCATACTACCGTAGAGGTTTTTAAGTAGTACGAAGTGCATCTGTGCGGTTGGATTAGAAGAAATAGACGGTCCACATTCCATGGTTAACTGCCCAAGTTAATCTGAGCTTAATCCGTGACCGGTCTGTGATTGTATATTTCTATCATCTATAATGGCATTGAAGCTTTACACGTATTCAGTTCTCGCTTTTGGTGATCATTGTTCTTGACTGCTTGGCAATGAAGCACTCTGTACCCTGTAGAGTGCGCTTGTTGACCATTTAAAAGCGTGACTGCCATGGTACCTCATCGGGAAATGTCTTGATTTATTTATTTTTACTTGGGAAACGATACTCGGGTGGATCGGAATCATTTCAAAATCATATTTTTGTTACTTATCTATTTTCATACTTTCGAATGACATTACAAAATACTTTCTTCAATTGTTGTAACATCATATAAATGTTTGGATGTCCAAAATAGTGCTACAAAAATACATGCACCGCGGCTGACATTCCACGGATAAAACACAATGAAACATTTCAGGCCTCTACATTGAAACCTGATGATTTAGATACCTAAACATAAAAAAATCGGACTTGTCCAACTGTGCCTCGGTTTATACCTGACATACTTTGGCCAAAAAGTGTGTAGTCTTCCGGTCCTCGCTGATTTTTGAATGACTTTGCCGAGCAGCTGACATGGCGCCTTCCGCCTTCGAAAAATGTATAGCGGGCAAGAAAATACGGCTAAATGATTTAAGGGTAAATGAGTTTGGTAGCACATGTCAACCAAGTTGTGCGCATCACATATCTTCAAAATAACCGTTGAAGCTGCTTGCAAGTACCTTTTTTTTTTTTTTTTTGGCGAACTGCTGCTTGCAAGTACATGATGCTGCTGTTACGTTGCAGTAAACTTTTCTTACCACCGAGAGCAGCATCTTGATTGCAAAGTAGTCCAATACATGAAACATGCTGTGATCAAAGTCCACCTCGGTAAGATAGATTATGAGTGAATTGCACAAAACACTAGGTTTTGTGATCATACTCTCACTTCACACTAGGTTATAGCTTTATTTCCACAAAACACTAGGTTTTAGCATAAGCTTTCTCATTCTACACTACCTTTTACTACTTTCACCCTTAGGCCCACCCGTCAATGTAACATGCATATTAATTATCTTATCATAGGAAAATGAGTTTTTTACTAAAATAACATTAGTTTATTCAATTTACAAAAATAATATCCTAATATGCAAAAATTCAGAAATATGCTGATATTTACACTACTTTTTACTACTTTCACCCTTAGCTCCACCGTACAGTATTTTGATGTGTGAAATTTAATATTTCATATGCTAATAGTATGAAAAAATGTTTTTTATGTTAATTATTAAATTTATAGTGTTTTTAATATTCCATTTTTGCACACTAAACATACGCCATGGTATTTGTTTTGAAATTGTGGTTTTTGTTATTCTTTCTGTAAATCCCTTACAAACAATAATTTTGTTAAAACATTCCATTTTTACTCTTGCCAAAATAAAAGTCATATACACATGTGGCAAGATCATCAAGATGCTTGTTACATTGACAAGTGGGCCTAGAGTGAGAAGAGTAAAAGGTAGTGTAAATTGAGAAAAGTTGAACTATAACCTAGTGTTTTGTGAAAAGAGATTTATAACCTAGTGTGGAGTGAGAGTATGGTCACAAAACCTAGTGTTTTGTGCAATTCACTCAGGGCCTGTTTGGATCCCTAGAAATGAATTAATTTCCTTCAATCAAATTCCCAGAATCAAAATGGCTAGAATTGAATCATGTAGAAAATGATTCATTTCCGAAATTCTTGTTTGGCTGTGCACATAATTACTTTCCATGAATTAAAATCCAAATCGTGTTTGGCTGTGTAAATTTTTTTGGACATAGAATCAGCACGATACTCTTCTATCTAATTGTTCAAACGCTCAATAATGGATACAATGAGATATCAAAAGGCATCAAACTTGCCTGTCTCTGAAGTTTGAACAGAAAAACATTTTAGGATGCAGAAGCCATGGCAATGTCTAGCTCGAGTCAGCAATCAACGGGCACATATACATCCAAAGCTACCAGCTAGCTCATCGATGCATGAACCGCCCAAATTATTTATCATTTTGTCTCAGTGATGCGGGCAACAGAGCACAAACGTGCTGGATTGAGGAGACACAAGAGTTGAATTCAGAAGGGAGAGCGGAAGACGAGGGTGCCTGGATTTTGAGGCCGGAGGCACGGATGGGTGGCCTAGTCGCAGACGGTAGCGTGGACGCGGAAGGTGATGCGGACGGCGGCGGCGCGGATAGGGACGTGGGCGGCGGCGCGGATAGGGACGTGGGCGGCACACGACGACGGGGAAGGCGAGGCGGACGGCGGCGGCGACGGTGTAGGCGATGTGGACGGCGGCGTGGACCGGGATGCGGAGGGCGGCGCGGCAAACCGTCGCGGAAGCAGCGGATCGGTGGAGTCGACGTGGGAGCGATGGCGGCGGAGTCGGGGAGGAAGAGACGATTCTGTGAGATTCTCCGTGTTCGGGTCCGAATTTGTCGCAGGCCAAAATTTCTCCGGTTGGAAACGGGCCGAAAGTGATAATTCGATTCCATGCGCAGCCAAACAGGCCGGACCTCAAAAAGTCTTTCAATTCGGGCCGTTTCCAGGGATCCAAACAGGCCCTCATAGATTATTAACTCGGATTTACTGGGCTACCTGTGTGATGATTTTGTTGAACTGTGCCTACTGTTCTTTCAAGGTCAAATTTATTGGTGCTGTTAGTAAATGATGGAATGTCAATCACAAAATATGTGAAGCTTATCTGTACTGCACATTCTCGCACATGAGTAAACGACCGCGGCAAATATGCCCCTTGCCCACCTCTATAAATCGCCCATATTTTCCCATTCTCTGTAGCAACAGTATCCCACCCAGACATGATATATATGCAATAGGGTGATTGCTTGCTTAGCTCTTGTCCACAGAGCCATAGATGTTCACCCATAGAGCTCATGCATGTTTTTCTTGCTGCCGCTCCAAGTATTAAAAGGGTTTTAGGACCGGGAGGCATAGGGAATGTAGATTTTAACCTGAATTGGAGACAAAGCTGTTACTCAATTGGAAAGCGGAGTGGCTATAAGTTGTTTTTTCGCGTGCCCCGAGCTTATTGTACATCGAAGTTCCTCCATGGTGCGAGCAAAGTCTGATAATCTAAAGATACAGGCATTCCCAATGAACCATTTAGTTTCCTCAGCCGTCTAGTCTAAGCTTGATGCCTCTGTCAACTAACGTGATCTATTTTCTGTATTAGTGACGACAATACAATTTGCCCTGTTCCTAACCTGACAGACGGACCCTTTCTTTTCTAGACACGGCACAACAGCCAGCCGCCACCTCAAAACCGATCGACCTCATTTTGATTCTTCTAACGTGAGGGGGTGAGACTACGCACAAGCACGGCTCAAGGACCCACGGTGGGGGTGCTGGCTCGGGCGTGTCCTGAGTTGCAAAGAATCCTGTCAAGGGGCTGCGCCGCTGCAGAAAGGAGAAATAGCTAACAAGCCCTTATAGGTCGTCATTCAAAGTCAGAATCAAAAAATTACCCCATAAAAATTGATAACTCTGTTCTCTTTCTCAGCACTTGAGTCACCAATTACAATGGTATAAAAGTAGGATTTGTCTCTTTCAGATGGCTGAGTATTTTCTAATCTCTCAATCACTTTTTTAACCACTGAATGTGGATCCAATCATATAGATCTTCTCATTTTCCTTTAGTGTTATATTCTTCATAAAAAACAAAAATATTTTAACTTCAATAGAATGTTCTTCCACCTTCAAGAAAATAATGTTTCAGATGTGCATTTATTTTATTTGATAGGATACCTAAGAACATATTCCAGCTTCAATTAAAAAATGTTTCAGATGTATATTTCATTTGTCCCAAAAATGGGTCTGAGAGATAAAAAGTCGCAGTCATCTGAGAACTTGCATATCTCATAAGAGTAACCTTAGAAAAAATTTCGTTGTCAAGGGTAATTCTATCTTTTTTCAGTTCAACTTAACAGACTCCAAGGTTGCTGACGTGAGCGACCTTCATTTTGCATTGTGCAGGATCCATTAAATTTCCATCGGCCTAGACTTCTCCTGATGCATTCCATTCTTGCTGGAAATTATACACTCACTATTTTCGTCGCTATGTTTCTGTTCCCTTGGTGCGGTTGTATATGAATTCAGTTCTTCACTCTGTTGAGTGCGTGCACCCTTGGACCCCTACACTCATATTGTGGGGTTGAGTTCCTAGTGTATAGATAGTAGTGGCCCTTACTCGATAAGTTATCTGCACGAAGGGTTGCATAAGTATTTTTTTTTGTATTTTTGATTCAATGTATACATCAAAGCAACACTGAATGTTGTCGTTGGTAACAGAAGCGGTAAGACTATTTAGCTCTTTATGAAAAAAAAAAAGTGTCTGACTTCTTATTAATTCACATGGACTTGCATTACGGCAACATAATAGAGATGCTATACCACCAGCAAAGTACTACATAAAAGTACTGTGTATCAGAAGTCATATTACGTAACAACAAACTCTTTTTTTATTGGTACTTGCAATAAATCGAGTACCATCTTCAGTTTTGTACAAAAAATGTCTTGCTCATCAATATCTATCTATCCAATTGGCGTTGGGTTCATAAGCCCACTTGTGAAAAATGCTCGTGCGGCAGCACGGGCCGGGACCCTGCTGCACGTATCGTGAGAGGGGGTGGCAAGTGGCATGCGTCAAAGGAGAAGGGGACCAGGCGGGAGGAAGGAGAAGAAGAGCGCAAGCCGGGCCGGGGACAGCGAAGGGGCACGTACGTCCCAGAGAAGATTCCCAGATTTGGGAATTCAAACAAAAATTCAAATCAACCCAAATAAATTCAGACAAAGTTTGCACATTTAAATCATTTCAAAACCAGCAATCACGTCGACAGGTCCCATTCTTATTTCCTTCAGCAATTTCCAATTTCCTATTTTCTAAAGCAGGTTTGAACTTTTATTTTCCAAAATCTAAATTAAATCCAGATTTTTCAGGGGTGATTTTGTTAAAAAAATTAAAAAAATGGGATGTCACAACACATACTGAATATGACAGATTAAAACTATACTGTGGTGACTGAATTATATGCGCCACAGATATATAACACATGAACAGTGCAATAAGTACACTGCAGCTGATAGAAATTTTGAGTTGACAATGATCGTTGCATTACTTAATTGGCACATCATATTTAAAAGTGTCTGAATAAACATATGGTGGATGCACAGCTGTACTAACGCCCTAGGATAACTGCATCCTTTGCAAACTGAGCATAGCTCAACTAGCTAGTTAGGTTTGTTATGTTGGAACCAACCCACCCAAAGATCAAGTCTCAGGTTTGTATTCTTTCAGTGGGAGGCGATTCCGTCAAAAGTGAGGCATCCTTGGTCACTTCGCGAATCTCATCAAGTTGACCCAGTCTTTGAAAGCGCTCATAGGTGGAGGGTTTGCGTGTGTGTGTTCATAGGTTGAGTACTCGTGCATGTTTGTGAGTATTTGTGTCCATACAGTGTTACTTGAAAAAATGCATTTTTATAATTGATTTATGTTGACCAAAGCCCTAACAGAGAATAGTACCAAAATTTATGATATCAGATTAGTAACATCACATCCATCATAAGTTATATTTCAGTGTACTTATATTTTTCAATAGTTGTGGCACTCTTCTCTATAATTTTTTCAATCTTACTCCAGTTTGACTTTGAAAATTTCTAAAATTAGACTTACTTTGGGACAGAGAAGTACTATTTGACCCTCAAAAGTTGCAGGCACAATTTTTTGGACTTTGTTGAAGTTTGTGCATTGGAAGGATGTTTGCACGGTATGTGTCCCAACTCAAGGTTGAATGATATATTTAACTTTAAAGCTTCAGATTTGTACAACATTAATGATGAAAACAATTTTTCATATTTTCAGTGCTTGTAAAATAAAGTTCGTATACCCTTTCGAGGAAAGCAAGCAAAGAATTCTATGATACATTACATTGATACCAAGTACAGTTTCTAACATTGCCGTCTTCACATTGGATGTTGTAGTTTTAGAAAACCATAGTATTAAGAAACTACAGTTTTTTAAAACCAGAGCCATGTGATACTACAGTATTTTGAAACCATGGTTTTTTTTTTTTTTCAGTTTTAGGAGAACCACGATGTCACCTGGTGTTTGGCTAGCTGCAGTATGCTTTCGGTATTCCGCCCCTTCAATGGCTCTTAGGCTGATAGTATATGACTACGTACACAAGATATGCATAGTTCTGAACGTATATCTTTCCTACGAGCAGCGAGCTGAAGTACCATTATTTAAATCTCAAGGGATCAATGTATGTCTAAGTAAACGCTACTACTATCTATCTTATCAGATCGACTATAAACGCGAGCAGCATGAAGTTAGAGATAAATAAACGGGCGAAGGGATATTTTTTACACAAGGCGGGTGCTACACATGCAGCCAGCAACGTCCTTTGACAAAAAAAAAAATGTTGCACGTAAAAAACGGGGCCCTCTGATGTGTAGCCGCTGCATTTGTTAGATAAAATGACGCACGAACAGAAAGATAGCAGCGCTTATGTGTGCTCAGTTTTAAAAAAAAGAGTTGTTGGGTGGAGTTTTTGAAACTCCAATAAAACTGTAGTTTTAGGAAGACTCTGGTTTCCAAGACTATGGTGCTGGTTGCATCCAAACAGTTTTTAGTTCACTAAAACCATGGTATTTACAAAAACCGTGGTATTAGTCTAAAACTTTAAAATACTTTGCATCCAAACAGGGCCTTAATTTGTACATATTTTGGACTTTCCATTTCAAACCTGGACATTTCCATGACTTACATTAAAGAGGCTATAATCTCTTTTACAGTGTGGATATAAAATCACATTATATTCTTGCAGCCCAACACTTTTCAGCACTTTCCGTGGCTTCTTGCATGAGCTCGGCATTAGTGATCCATGTCCATATCCAGCTGTATTTGACTGCTATGTCAGATGGTATGTATTACAAAGTCACTATTCACGAGTCACTGGACTATATATTGCACTGAAGAGAGGTTTGTAGCTCTTCACATATATACGCATTCTAGAACTTGGTAAGAGGAGTCAAGTTATTTTGTGGCTCAAGCCGCTGAGCATGGAAGAGGAAGAAAAGTTTCTAAGAGCAGTGGGGATAGGAACATGAAGGAATGCATAATGTCTCTTCCATCTTTACATTGGAGATAGAGATGAGCATTAATGTTTTCCTGATGCCTCCTATTCCTATGGCTCTTAGCTTTTCCTTCCCCCTTCTTTATGGCTTGCAAGGTTAACATTAAATAGAAGTTTAAATGATCTTTTAATTTGTTGTGAGGAAGAAATTAAAGAGGAACTCAGAGGGCCTATGAGTAGTTAGAATATTAATGGAGGAAAACCAAATTGTTTGAGTTCTCCTCCAGCAATGGAAGCGAACTTCTTCGTTTTGTGATTGTATTTGAACCTTTACAAAAACAAGCATATTGCACATATTTGGATTATGAGACTTGACAGTGAGTTTGGAAAAGAAAGTATGAGTGAGCTTAAGAGCAATGGGAATGGGAACATGCTTGCCTAATTAACCTATCAGATCACACTCATGTATTACATTGGATGTTAAGAGAAACTGATTTTTCCTAATATCTTCCATGCATTTTCGTTGCTCATTCATCTTCCTTTTTCTGTTTTGAAAACATTTCTCTATATAGTTTGCAGAAAATTAATTAAAGGAATCCCCTCTTGTGTTTCCATATAGCATGCCTATATACATGCATAATGTACAATTTATGCATGAGCACATAATGGCGCATGTTATCTTCTGAATATGAAAGCAATCCCATGTGATGGCAAGATGAATAGGTGTGTTTTCCTTTCTTTTTCCTTTTTGCAGGCAAGGTGGACGATATGATTGATGCTATCAGAGCACAGCTGGGAGCTCACACAAGCCACTTATATGTGGTCAAAACAGCAGCTTAGACATGTCGCCGAGGAAAGAAAAACTTACTGTGCTAAATAAAACCATTTTTATTGATTTAATGGGGCATTTATTTTCAATCCAAGGCATGACACCAACGCCAACATATGATCAAACTTTGGAAGTATCAAATACTAAGATGAAATACTCAACAACACACAGGCCAAGTCTGATCGTTTGCAATGGAAGGAAAGAAAAACTTCACATGCTAAATAAAAAAACTATTATCGGTCTTCTGCGGCACTGTTTTGAATTAATGTTACGATACTGATCTCAACATATGAACCTTAGATCACGTTCAACAATGCACCAAATCTGACAATCACAACAATATATCATACAGATTAAAGAGTTTTAAAATCATGTGCAACCTGCACACACAGCCAAACACGTGCTTCCCTAAGTGGGGGGTGTGTGTGTGTGTGTGTGTGTGTGTGTGTGTTGAGCATCTCATTGCTCATGATTGTAACAGTATCTGAGTAATAAAGCTCTCTTTTCATAAAAAATGGGCATTGGCCAAATGCCCTTGCGCTCAGTTACAGAAACACTATATTGACACAGTACACAGTAGACCGTACCAGGGTTACGGCAGTTTAGTCTACAAATCGATTAGACTAATTGTAAGAAATAACTAGCTAACAATGAACAAAGGTAAGAAGTGCCAAATGGAAGAACCAATAAACAGACAATTGTCATAAACATGTATATAAAAAGTAGGTCCATTATAGAGTTCACTATAACCGACGACACAACAGAAACTGAACGCTAGGTGAGCTACTGCCTATTACATCCAGCAGTATCTGAAAACTCGAACACCGAACAATAGACCAAAGTTTTACGCAAAAGACGATAAAATGACTACATCCAGAAACTGCTAAAAAGATATTCTTCTGGCCCGTCACTGGCGCCCATCCTTGCATCCTTTTAAAAGCTTCACTTGCGACCTTTCGTAGCTTCCTGCTTCCTTCCACCACCGTCCTTCTTTGGCTCTTTTTCTGCAATATCTACCGTCTCTATCTGGCGACGATGTACGAAGCCTCGAAGGAATAAGCTCGGTCTGCAGGCAACAAACGAGCAGCTGGAGGCAGAGGAATATCAGGGATCAAGGAAAGGTGAGCCCTGGAAACTCCATCCCCTACTGGGCTCGTCCGTCTTTGGTTAGATGCGCGATTTCTTTTGTCACATTCCATGCTTATTGGCTAGGCTTGCCTTCCTTTTCTCAAGTACGGAACGATCTGTTCCTCTCAAGGGAGGACGAGACCTCCTCACCACAATCATGGCCTGGGGACTCCTGAATCAACTGAAATATTAGGTAGAATGAGTATATTTTTGGCCAATCCGAATACACAGTCAGAAGTTAGCATTGCTATTACTTGTTATAATCTGTGGATCACCTAGGAGTAGATCGAGTGGGTTGAACACTGGAAATGGTCGTACCTTGACCTCGTAGTGCCACTGCCGGCCATGGACGGCGACGGTGATGTCGTCCAGACGGCGGGCTCGGCGTAGATGTGGATGGTGAAGCAGCTGGTGGCGCTTCCCGTCGCTGGCAGCCCGCCCTCTCGATCGGACTAGGGTTGGAGCTGGGGTGGTTACTGTAGTGGCGACGAACCTCGTCCTCTGTGTCTGGTCCCCACCTCTTCTTTATAGGGCTGCGCGACAGGGGCCCACCAGCTTTGTCTTTGGCTGGGCATCCCCGATCAGGACGCGAGAGAAGGGCCCAACCCAATCGTTGGATTGGGCTGGCGGAGATCAATCTAACATTCTCCCCCTTGATCTCATCTTTATTCTTTTAACTTTATACTTTGAAATAACTCTATTCAAAGTACTCGTTCCATCACAGATTAGTGCATAGAGCATGTCTCATCGTCACGGTCATCTCGCCGATAGAATCAACAGCTACAATACACGCCTCCATTCTGAAACAGATTCTCTTTTCTTTGGGCCTCTTATTGTCCGAAAAACATAGACTATACCATGAACCCATGTCGACTGTGTGTTCTCTGTACACACTGGGCGGCAAGCCTTTAGAAAACGGATCCGTAAACTCTTGTCTGTTACTTTTCTGCTCAATGCATTTCAACACAATTCCGGACATTCTCCTTTACAACGTACAACTTTGTGTCAATGTGTTTGGCACCACACTTGACTCGTTGTCATAGGAGTAAAATTCTTAAATGGTTATTGCTGTTGTCAACCATTATCAATTCCGAGTACAGGTTTTCTTAATCATTTTGCCTGTCTCTCAGCCTCATATCATGCTATACCATGTCTTTGCATCACATTGATGACAATCGTTTCATTCTTTTGGAGCTTTTCCACACAAAAACTCCACGTGTGAAAGTTAGCGACAATTGTGGATTTCGCTACACACTTCACACTTTCTATCTTTGTACTCACAACCTTTTGAGAGCACTTTCTATCTTTGTACTCACAACCTTTTGAGAGCATCTTCTATCTTTTAGCATGAGGCCGATATCTTTGACTCCATTCCAGTGATCCATGTCTGGACTGGACATTGCCAAAACAACCCGGATATGTGAACTCTGTAAGGGTAATATATTAAGCTTCCAACAGCTGAAGCATATGGTACCATATTCATTTGATCTATTCCTTTTGACTCTTGGAACACTAAAGTTCCCAAAATCATTACCCTTGACTATAAGAACAGGCGTATGTCTTCTTGCATGCATTCTTTAGAGACTTTTCTTAGCATGCCTATGCGACATTCCTAATACCCCTTTTCTTCTTTCTCAGTGAATCTCGATCCTTATAGCGAGAGGTATTCTACCGATAACTTTCTATTTAATCTTGAGGACACGAGCTTCTTCTTCTCCTGCAGTAGCATGATATCACCACTAACAAGTAGGATGTCATCCACATGTATAGGATTGGAAAATGAATTTCCCATTCTATAACTCTATACAAATACAATTTGTCCTCTCATTCTTTAACCCAAATAGCAACAGATTCTTTTATCTTTTAAGTGCCATTGTCTAGAGCCTTGCTCTAGTCTATAAATTGATGTCTTCAAGCAGCATTGCTTATATTCTTTTTCTTCCATGACAAAAACCTTTAAGTTGTGCCATGTAATCATCTTCATATTGATCCCTTTGATAATGTTATCTTTTCATTCCATCTGATGTAACTCAGATCATGATGTGCAACTAGCACCCATTGCAATCTATTCATTCTCTTTGGAGTCATAATCAAAATTGTAGACCCATGACAGTCTACTGTTTTGGCTCCATTGAGGATCTACATTCCCTTTAGAGTCACATTTAATATTGTAGACCCATTACGGTCTACTGTTTTGACTCCATTAGGAATTTCTTGTAAATCCCAAACATCATTGGAATTAATCAATTTCATTCTATCTTGCAAGGCTTCTTGCCATTTAGACAAGTGAGGTGGGATCACCCTCCATGGTAATCATTTATTATTCTTTGAGACCTTCAGGATCCTTAGCTATTGACACTTCTTTCATGTGGGATGTTGTTTGCTCTCTTATTGTCCGGAGGCAATTTTCATTCTATAGTGTCTTGTGTATAACAAGATCCTTCTTTGTTCTTGAGTCATTGAAGTGGACACGGAGTTCTACTTCTCTTTTATTGCCCAAACACTTGTATAACAAGGTCTTTCTTTACCGATTCATCTTCTTATAGAGCTAACAACATGTGTTGTATAGGTCATTCAACATGCTCCCCCAGATACAACATATTCTATTCAAGTCTGAGGTGTCTGCATACCATGCTCCCCCAGATTACTCCATCTTAACCAAAAACGGTCTTTAAACTTTCTTATTTGGGTATATTCTGTTAAAACTTTGCTCATATGACGTATAAGCACCATATTTGACTTCTTCCTATCAGAACTGTTAAAGATCCAGGAATGTAGCTATCTCTTTACTTTAGGGGTATCATTATTATGACCGTCGTACTCCCTGACGATCACAACATTTATAGATCACTTTATCTGAAGTATAGGAGAGTATCTTTCTAAATAGTCTTATTTCTCCCCCTCGAAATGTGGCGTGAACTTTTCTGCCACAATTTCGAAAACATTATGTAACTCTGTGGATGAGGAAACCTTGATTATCTATTTCAAACATCTAATTACTTCATGCGAAAACAAGTTATTTCTTAACTCGTATGGGAGTACTTTTTCCTCATTTCATTTCAAAACTCAACAGAGTTCCTTATCAATAGTACTTTTGCAAGTCAATATTGCATATCATTTTTATCTTTAGGTTCGTCTGTGATCTTTTGTTCTCTTTAGACTCATCAAGTGTTTAATGACTATGTCACATAAAGTGCACGGTCCATACTAGCATAGCATAAGACACTCTATATCTTTCTCCCAGAGTGGGATACATCAAAAACACTTGAGTCATTATATCTTTCTCCTGCCATACAGGATGATTTTGACATAAATATTATGCCAACTTTAGCCCGTCATGCGGGTATTTTCTCAGACTTTTTCCCGCCATGTGGGTATAATCATAATCTTTTCCCGCCATGCGGGTAATCTCTTGAAAGGATATGAATGCCAGAATTTGCTCTTTTGACTTCATATTCAATCATCAAATTCAGAAATAAATCCGAATATTCTTTGATACACATGCTTAATCCGACTTTGGTCAAACAAAACACACATATCTCTTATTGTATCTAATACCGTGATGACTGAAATGAGAATAAATTCTTCTTTATGGAGAGTACTCGAAAGACTTTCATCAAGCGAGACTCTCAATGATCTATCTCTTTCTTGGATTAATATCCAAAATTCTTTTCTTTTGAAGCCATTCTTTAGAGAGAACATACTCCCTCATTCTTCCGGGTCACATGTACCCAGTCTATTTTCTGTTCTGCCTTCAAAAATGAATGCACGAAGATCTTTTGTCTGAGAAAATATCCAATAATCAACAATAATGAGCATAAAAATAACCCTACGTTGGTCTGGTTAAAGATATGCACATTAAACTTTTAACCTTTCTTCTATATTCTAAATCACCGTTGGGCAGAAATAGAATAAAATCTCATTCTTCTACATCAATTCTAAAACACCGTTGGGCAGAAATAGAATTAGTGCATATAACTCATAAGAAATGATGATATCTATTAAGGAAGTTTTATGAGAAAATAACATTATCATCAACTTTATTGCAGCGGAAACATGAAAACAATTTCTCTAGTGATTCTTTATCTCTATCAAAACCTCTGAAATTGGTCACTTTGATACAAAATTACCAGAGATTTAAACTTTTATCTATTAGAATCATAGAATTATAATATTGTTATCATCAACGTTGGTCAGAAAATAACAATATCATAATTAATCTTTAAACAAATATCTTTCTATTCCTCTAAGTAAATTAGAGGAGGATCTTTTACTCTGCAGCGGAAACTTTACAATAAATCTATTCAAAGAACAATATAACTGTAAAACTGATCTTTAAACTCGATGATGTCTATCACCCATAGGAAAAACTCATTTAAACTCAATAATCTTTATGTAGCAGCGGAAACCATTCTTTTAAACTCTTCTATTCTCCAAAAAATTTATCCCGTTGGTTCAAAATTAGGAGGAGATATAAATCATCTTATAAACCATGGGTGATATTCTATAAATCTTAATCAGAAGCAATACTGTCATTTTTCTACTCTCTAAACAATTATTTCGTTGGTTCAAATTGAATAGAGATCAAAACTGTACAAAATTCATTCAAAGGAATGCTTCTGAAAAATTAATAAGAACAAAAAGGGACTTACTGTGCGAACCTGGAAAACCAGCCCAGCAGTCAAAACAGACCGAGGCCCCGCTCGCGGGGCTGCGCGCCCGCCCGCGGCCCCGTTCGGCCCGGCCTACTCTCACGGTCGCGCGCCTGGGCCTGGAGCCCGACAGCCAACGGCTGGGCCACCAAGACGGCCCAGCGCGCAGCTGCCGCCCCACCCCACCTGGGCCGAATCTCGGCCTGGCAGCGCCCAGAGGATCTTGACCGTTCATCTCGATCCGACGGCTCAGTGTCAAACTCGGAGGATCAAAACCGGAAGGCGGCCGGCTCCCCCAAAACCTAGCGTCTCTCGCTCCGCATGACGACGGCGGCGGCGGCGGCGCGGGCTTCTCCCGCGGCGGCGGCGGTGAGGGGCGGCTCCGCCGGCGCAAGGTCGCGGCGGCCGTCTCCCGTCCCCGCCCTCTGTCTCTTCCCTTTCTCTTCTGTCCATCCCCATCCCTAGTCCACCCGCGATGAGATCCAGAGAGGGTGGCCGCACCCATGGCGGCCAGAGGAGGTTGGCGGCGCCGCCGCCGCCGTTCCCCTCACCGGTGCGCGCGCTCGCCCTAGGGTGAGCGCGCCGCCGTCGAGCGGCATGGCGACGTTGCCCTTTGCAACCCGCGAGCCCGCGCGCGTGCGCACGAGGTGCCGGCGAACTCGCGTCTCGGGGCTCTCGCCCGCGCGACGGCGGGTGGTCTTCCCGCGCGGCGACTGAGCGTCGCCGACGGCGGTGACGGCGGTGAGGATCCCTGGTAAGTTCCTCTCCCCGTCCATTCTTTCTCCGGATTCTTGGTTAGGGTTAGGGTTTCCTTTTCTTTTCTGTTCTGTTCTTCCGATCAAAATCGGTCTCTGTTTCTTTCCCCAACTCCGATCTACTCACTAGACCAATGCTCTTGATACCATTGTTATAATCTGTGGATCACCTAGGAGTAGATCGAGTGGGTTGAACACTGGAAATGGTCGTACCTTGACCTCGTAGTGCCACTGCCGGCCATGGACGGCGACGGTGATGTCGTCCAGACGGCGGGCTCGGCGTAGATGTGGATGGTGAAGCAGCTGGTGGCGCTTCCCGTCGCTGGCAGCCCGCCCTCTCGATCGGACTAGGGTTGGAGCTGGGGTGGTTACTGTAGTGGCGACGAACCTCGTCCTCTGTGTCTGGTCCCCACCTCTTCTTTATAGGGCTGCGTGACAGGGGCCCACCAGCCTTGTCTTGGGCTGGGCATCCCCGATCAGGACGCGGGAGAAGGGCCCAACCCAATCGTTGGATTGGGCTGGCGGAGATCAATCTAACATTACTCTCTAGAATGCCTATACAAATCCACCAATAAAGGTGCGCGCTGCTGTGGTCGAAATGGAAATGCAGTAACGATCTGGTCTTTAATTAGAGATTAAAACTTACTGAACCATCCAAACTAATATTTAGTATGTGCGCATGGCTTGATAAGTGGGTAAGGCACTTATTTGAATTAAAGTTACGATACTGATCTCAACATATCAATCTTAGATCATTCAACAATGCACATCTGACAATCACAACAATATATCATACAGATTAAAGAGTTTTAAAATCATGTGTATCCTGCACACAGCCAAACACATGCTTCCGTAAGTGGTGTGTGTGTGTCGAGAATCTCATTGCTCAGGATTGTAACAGTATCTGAGTAATAAAGCTCTCTCTTTTCATAAAAAACAGGCATTCGCTAAAGGTACTTTCGCACAGGTTACAGAAATACTATATAGACACAGTACATAGTAGACAGTAACAAGGGTTATGGCAGTTTAGTCTACAAAATCGATTAGACTAATTTCAAGAAATAACTAATGATGAACAAAGGTAACTAGTGCCAAATGGAAGAACCAATTCAATAAACAGACAATTTTCATAAACATGTAATATGTAGATAATACGAAACTATACCTGGATAGCGCTCCAAATACGAAATGCCTATCTTGTCCGTCTTGTAGGATGTTGTACTATTGCGCGTCTGACCTAGCTTCCTGGCCTACTGGAGTACGATGGTTTGCCATGCCAAACAGTTCACTATACTCTTCCCGATCAACTTTACAAGGACCTGAATCAACCTTCGCTTGAAGTCTGAGTCTGGCCTTTCGTTGATATGTTCAGGCCACATTGCACCTTCTGCGTTCTCCATCTATATCAGGTGAAAAGAAAGGATGAACACATTAAGAAAAATGCAAAGGAAGATGTCAATAACTTCATGGATGCTCCATGTTACAGAAACGGAATTAGTGAATTACTATGAATTTAAATTAGATTTTATATCTGTAAGATATTAGCATCCACATACTGGAAACAACTTGTCAAGGGCGTATGATATGTGTAGAAAACATACTAGCATAGTTCGATATTCTATTCTGACATACTGTGCAGTAAGAATAGGCATATCCATAAAAGAGAGGAAATTCAATTCGTGCTGACAACTATTCCTCATTTCTGTTAACAAGTAGCAATCGTTAGAGTTACGCTGACATGTAATTGCAAGTATATGGATTGCTCACCGGATCATCAGCAGGAAGCCCAGCACCCATCTTCCCTTCCTTGAGGTCCTCCTCTTCCTCGGTTTCCGCTTCCTTTTTCTCCTCTTGATCGTTGTTGCCTGCAGACCGAGCTTCCATCGAGGCGTCGCACATCGTCATGATTTGTTATTTTGTATCTTTTAGTACAAGTTGAATTTGGATCTCAAATTCTGTGTGCATGTTTCTCACCATGTCTTCTACATGTATGCCAAGTTTCGTAATTTTTTAGAACTTCTAAGTAGGTTTTTTGAGAGGGTTTTCATGATTCCACCGTAATTTTGCAGACTGAGCTTCCTCCATCGGGGCGTCGTGCTGCATCGTCTCCAAAAAGAGACTGTAGCTCTCATCCATACCAGGTATTAAGTCGTACCAAGCGGGCGGTGCCATGCCGTTCTCCTCCGTCGGCCAGCGCCGGATCCCGTCTCCCCCTTGCTGATAGCGAGAAGAAGAGCTGCGACGTCCAGGGGCTCCTCCTCCTCATCTAGAGTCAGATCGATGGGGTGATCCGTGGAGCCGTCGACGGCAAGGGGCTCCTCCTCCTCCTCCTCGTCTAAGGTTTGATTGTAGCACCCGTATTTTTGGCCATGTCGATAAACCCTAAAAGGTGGATTTTCAAAAATTTTCAAACTTAAAATAATTGATTAGACTCAATTAGGGCTCAATTAAAATTTTCTCGAAATTAAAAAAACCATGCATGAAACACTCATGTGCATTTTTGCCTTTTATTGCCTTTATTTTAATTGTTTGAGTGAGTGTTGAAATCCAATTTCAAATTCGAATTCAAATTCCTTTGATTTCCATCCAAAATCCAAACTCAGGAAAAGATAAACCAATTTCCGGCTAGATGGGCCGCCTCTCCCCTTTCTCCCGCGCCCGGCCCATCTCTCCTCTTCTCTTTCCTCCCGCACCAGGCCACTGGGCCGTCCGCGCGCCGCGGCCCCGCTCCGCCCGGCCCGTCCGCAGCCGCGAGAGGCTGACGAGTGGGGCCAGCCCCTTCGTCAACCTCGCGCCGCCGCCGCCGCCCGACCGGCCGGCGCGAAGCACGGGAGTTACTGCCCCGCCGCCGTGCTCCCTCTCTCTTCCCCCACGCGTCGCGCGCGTGCCACTCTCGCACTCCCCGTCCGGACCCCTCTCCCTTCCCGCGACATCATCATGAAGCCTAACCCTAACCCCCTTTAACTCCGGTGAGGTTGCGCCGCCCGACCGAGCCTACGACGGAGCGCCGCACCATGCCGCCGTGTCGCGTCCGGGCCCTCCCTCTCCTCCGCGCCGCGTGGCCTTCACCTCAGCCCCGACCCCCACTCTCGCGCCACGCGCCACCGAGCTTCGGGGAAAATATCCCGACGAACTCGGGATATTTCCCGGCCAGCCACCGCCTTTGCGCGGCTTTAAAGGAGCGCCCGGCTCTTCCTTTCTCTCCCTCTATCATTTCGCTCCCTCGCTCTCCCTTTCCACGCCGCCGAGTCCCAGCTCTCCCTCTCACCTTCCCCAGCTCCGACGAGCGATTCCGCCGTCCCCCAGCGCCCCCCGCTCCCACCGGGCCCAAGGTGAGCACCTCCACTCCCCGCTCTCTCCTTTGCGCCCCCTCTCCATCCTCCTCGCGCACTCGGGCTAGCCCGCGCCGC